>JAOPJO010000002.1:19783637-19798339 GCA_027123675.1 Molva macrophthalma
GTGTGTGTGTGTGTGTGTGTGTGTGTGTGTGTGTGTGTGTGTGTGTGTGTGTGTGTGTGTGTGTGTGTGTTGTCAGGTGGAAATTCCTGATTTCCACTAATGGTTGCTCCTTCATGCTCTATACTTAATAAAGATAAGGCTTAGTTACGCCTACACCCGGTGGAATACTCAGTGGAGAAATGATCGGATGCTCACCAGATAGCCAGACTATGAAAAGCATGTTTGAAAACACATTTCAAGCCATCGCTTGATGTTCAAGTGCACGTCACATACATACTAGTACAGACTCTTTGGTATGTCTGTATTATGTGGTTTTTCCCCCCACTGTTGTGTTACAGCATCTGTCACTACATTTGTTATAGTAAATGAAATTAAACGGCATCAAATAATCATCTTGGTTTGCCTGAAGAAAATGAACGTGTGTGTGTGTGTGTGTGTGTGTGTGTGTGCAAGTTTATGTCTGTTTCTGCGTCATTACAAATTCCTCTAAAACCTTTTTATCCATTCTGTGGAAGACAGTGCATCAGCGGCTGACACATATATTATCTCCATGTATTATCCTAAACGTATCCTCTCAGTGCATGGACTATCCACTTACTATGGGCTTTTTTACACATGGGTAATCCAAATGCTCCGGCAATGAAAGATACTCCAGGCCCTTTCAATATTAGAACAGCATTAGTTTGAGATCTGTTTTAAAGGTTAATTGCAGTTGTCCATCTTTTTCCTGATGAGGATCTTCCAGTGATCTTGGGCATAACACTTAACAGAATATACTGGTGCCGCTCCACCATAGAGGATTTCCATCTTTTAAGTGAAGGGAAAAGGCTTTTAGCCTTGCACAGCAAGTCCTAATTCTGAAGTTAAAGTCTCATTGTGGACTTTATTACCCATTAGAGCTTAAGCTTGGGGAAGTTTGCTTATAATTGCAATCATTAATTGGGCAAAAGGCAAATGGCTAAAGGGCCTTCTTACTGACAGGGAAACATTATTTTCTGGGTTCTCAATTAGCACTTAGCTGTGGAACAAATGCTTCGTCATAGCCACAATCACTGACAACCTGGATAGGATTTGGATGGAGGATAAACGTTTTATTATTATCATATTTCCAATCTGTGTGAATTTCAGTTTAATTCGTCATGGTGATCAGGTCATCTGCATTTGGGAACATCAGTCGAATTTGGGAATAACTACAGCAAAACAACAGCCTGGGAGAGCTTTGAATAACAATAGCTGAAAATAAAGGTAATAAGAAAGTTAAATTGGAAGAAAACAGTGCTAACACACACCCAGGGGACAGTATCAATAAGAAAACATGAAGTCATAACTAAGTCGAGTGAGTCATAAACAGTCACAACAAGTCCATCCTACCCATACTGCCCATACTGAGGGTGGGGAGGTCACTGGGGCTCACTGTTCATTTGTTCTGGGGGGGGGGGGGATAGGTCAGGATTCTCGTGGCTCAGGACAAAAGGGCTCTCCTGTAGGACTAGCCTTTGCCTTATGGTAGCAGGGTGGTGGATCTGGCGCTGGGGCGGTCCCTGGGGGGGCCACTCTGCCCTCACATCCAGGGTTGAGGAGGTCTTCCCCCCCGCCCCCCCCCCGGCAGGTGGCAGCTCAGCGGTTTCCGTGTTGACCAGCTGACCGACCAGACGGCTGGTTGCGGTCCATCTGAAACCTTCTCGTCGGGCGTTGGCGGCAGGAAGAGGTGCTGTCCTTTCTGACCCGATGACGTCACCGGTGTGCTGTGTGGCCGGGGAGTGTTTCATTCCGACGTGTTTTATCTTCAAAACGCTCGGTGGGGTGGTCCCCCACGTGGCCATTCCGTCAGATTGAAATTCTCGAGGCACGACAGAGCAAGTGGTCATTGAGGTTGTTAAGAAACGGTACAACTTGTTGTCGTGTCATCTGTTGGATGCAACGGCGTTACTCGGAGGTGGTGGTCGCAAGCGGCCGCTACGCTATTAAGCCAATCTACTGGGTGGTTGAGTGTCGTGGGGTGGATTATAGGGTGCTACCTATGGTACACAAGGTTGTTTGGTTGATAGCATGTTCCCATGATGTCGATATGGGGGTTGCTATGGCGACGGCTAGAAGGTGGTTTTCCTAGGTGTTACTGTGTGGTTGAGAGAGTATCAAAGGTAGTTTATAGATCTGCTGTGGAGTATAGGCAAGGCGGTGGAAACGGTTGTTGGTTGCGGTTGTGTTGGTGGTTGAGCGTTGGGGTTTTCTTTCAGGTTTGAATAAAATACAATAAAATAAGATACATTCACATGCCGATACATTTGCATGAGCTGATAGTATATTTTACGTTGTTTATTTTTCCCAGTGATGAAAAATATTCAATGTGCCTCCTATTTAGAAGAGGTAAAAAAATAAGTGTTTTCACAAAACATCATACAATTGGTATTTCCACCTTTACTATTTTTTTTAATTTTCCCATTACCAAATAAAGGTTGTATTGCTGAAAACAAAATCACCAACTCAAAGTGACTTCACCATTTAGAAGGACCAAATACTGCCAAATCAAGCACACATTTTATACTCATTTCATCTTCAATTACACACCGTCCCGCAACAGCAGTAGCAATTGCAACTAGCTGCAGTAATACATGACGCAACATTAACTAATGTTATACCAGCGGTGGACTGGAGACATTTGAAATGATTGTACAATGTGCAATTACCAACGGATGGAATTTGGGCCAGGGTAGCACTTGATCCACTGACAGGCGTCTTAAGTGTGTTTGGATATATAGTCACACAAACCTATTCAGATAAATTGAAAATGTATATTTGATGTATTGCATATAGATATAGAAAGATTGGAGACATACTAAATGGAACATTTCATTGGGTGATTGATATATTCCCTCTGGATATTTCAATCGCATATTTTAGTTAATGTGAATTGACAGATTGCAAATTGTGGTGGCATATGCGTCATAAGCTCACTTTTATATTAAATGGTTAAATATATTTCATATCAAGGCTGCCACAAGTGAGGATCCAATATTATATTAAATATTACAGACATTATTGTCTCTGACTACCTTTGCATTTTGTTTTACTGCACATTACGACATGTGACGGCAGTGAACATTTGTTATTAAAAAAAATGGAAATGCAATTACAGCACTTAGGGTAGGCTGCCTGTGGTTGCAATCATATTAAGTATTTAGCTGTGCTGAATAAAAATAGACTTGACCCAGAAATGTACTCCTTAATTTGTAGGATTATTAGGTGGCAGGTGGTTTCAAATGACAATTCAGAGGCTGTTGCAGAATTTACCACATTTCGCATTTGCCTCTGCATATTTCTCCCTTTCTCACTAACACTAGTTATAATAAGTTCATTTTGAATGGTTTGCATCCTAGTAAAAGTTTGGATCACTTTACGAATCAAACCACTCTTAGTTTTATTCACAGCCTATTATAATACGTAATGTATTATTTGTTGCAGTCCTTTGTGAAATGATGCAGTGTTATGAGATACATTTAAAGGACATGTGTTTGTGTTAGTGGACCTAGAGAGAGGGGTGACTTGGAGGATTCACTTCAAATGTTGAATGGCCCTGCCTCTTTTTTAATGCTTTTTTATTTAAAGTTTAAGGTTACCGTAAGTTACGGCTAATGCTCTGCCTCTGTATGTGTGTGCTAGATTTGCTCTGAGATAATGCTGATCGCAATGCTGATCGTTCGTTCCATACACTTTCTGTTGTCCCTTTCGACTACCATCGTAAATGGTGGCAACATATACTGTGTGTTTGTTTACAGTGTACGTCTTTTAAATGGAAGAGAACATGTTTTGAAAAAAGTGCTTCCTCACAAAGGATTTGTGTAAGATAGGCACTCAACAGCAAGTCTCCATTTCACTAGAGTATTGTAAACTCAAGAAAAACAGCCTGTCCGAAGTAATCTCTTGGATTTGTTTTCATTGCTACGTACAGCAGAGTTGTTCATTCTCAATCACCCTCCTGAGGATTTGATGGCACTTATGCATTTGTATTCAACACAACCACAGCTATACATATAGTAAGCTATAGATGGATAAGAGGACATATAAATCACTAAGTAGATTGATTTAAATTACTGGCGTGATTCATTTTTTCTATATAATTAGGGACTGATTGACACACTGATTATAATACTCCCCACATAATCTATGGTGTCCTTTAAAGAGGCATATTATTTTCAAAGCCTTGCTGTTAAAATGTAATTTCTCATCGTTGAGTGTCAATGTGGACGTTATAATACCCTCACATTCATTTGTTTGCTTTATTCCTATTGTGTAATGTAAACTAAGATATAATCTAAATTCAGATGAAGTAAGTGTTGACATCTATCTGTCTGTTTGTCTGTCTGTCTGTCTATATCTATCTTTCTGTCTATCTATCTATCTATCTATCTATCAATGTCTCTGTCTATCTTTCTATCTGTCTATCCGTCTGTCTAGGTACAAGTTATAGTTTCCAAATACCCTACTTAACAATATCCAATAGAACACAATTTGAATAAAAATATATATAGAAGTAAAGAAAAACAGGATATTTCTTTATTTAACATGAAGTATAGTTCATGTAAAAATGAATATATATATTTTTTATTTTCACGCTCTGATACTCCAACGTCAGAATCCATACGGCCGTTGTACCCTACTGTCTTGTATAAGTAACCCACAGACCAGCAACCAAATCCTCAGCGCACCACAAACAGCCATAGAGCTGGAAACCAGCTGTGCTGACAGATGTTCGTGGGGAATCCAGTTTTAATACAGGGAACTACAATATGGCACACCAGTAGAGATTTCTAGCCCAAAAGCTTGATCTGTCGAGCACTAATAGAAATAATAAATTACTATGAGTCGAGGATGCGTGGCTTTGTGTGTCGGGATAATTCTTGAAACAGATTGTGAAGGGGTTGTTTATTTTCCACATGTTTTCCATGCGCTCACAGCCCAGCTTGCTACGATGCTTTCTGCATTCATGTAAAACCTACAACAATATGATATAAAATATGGATTAAACAAGGTAAATCATGACGGTGAGCATGAAACAAGCATGAAATATTCATATTGTTCAGGGCTGAGGTAACAGAGATGGCTGTTCCCTTCAAGCGCAAATTATCTATCAATCTATTTGTCTGTCTGTCTGTCTGTCTGTCTGTCTGTCTGACAGAGAAAGAGTGTATGCTTATTGCCTTTATATATTTTATGCATATTGTCTGTATATGTTGGTACAAAGCCATTGCTCATTACATTGTCGTCTTGCTTGTGTAGATCATGACGTAAATAATAAAATGTACATTGGCTGCATCTGGCAATCACCTTAGACAACACACACCCAGACTGAAGAATTTTCCCCGCCTCTGCGTCTGGATGGCTGCTATTCCCAAGGTGCATTGTTTACTTGAGGTTGAGCTACGGCAGCTGAGCTTTGTTCGTAAAATGACTCAAAATAACCAATTATCCATCTTTGACAGCGTGTAGAATCTGCACCCCCCCAACCCCAGAGGATACAGTCCTGGCACTGACAGAACCCACTCATGTCACTAATTTCTAAATATAGCCTCGTTTTTTTTGGTCTTCCCCATTTTGTGTGTCTTTCTGGCAGCAGTGTGTTCCAATCAGTGTGTTCCATTCACTGTACATGTCTGCTTGCATGTGTGTTTCTTCATATGTGTGTCGAAACATCCCAGTTTGTCTGCCAGAAGTTGGTGAAGTTACAGAGATGTTGCTTATACAAGTATCAACTGACATGGTTTAATTTGCCATTCAAGAATGGTTGGTTCAATTAGCTTCTTAATAGTATTATCATGAATTATCATTGTGCTATTTTGAATTACCATTGAATTGACACTGAATGAAAGAAGAAATGTCTGTTAAAAAGTGTAGTACCGTTGCGTCCATGCATTATGTCTAGCAGGCCACGTATGCACATATGCGAGCCAATGATGTCGTCGCTTTGTGTTTAACTGTGACTTGGACAGATTTCAATCGGCACATCAAGCCCGTCTGCTGGTTAGCCCCGGAGAGTTAGCGAAGGGGGAGTTAAGAGAAACAGAGACATACAGCATGTTGAAATCAAGCTGAAAATTGGGACGAAATGTAGAAATGGGCTAGGTGGTTTGGGCTCGGCGGTGGTTAAATTCCACTGGGCAATCCTCTAATTAGTTCTCGCTAGCCTAAGGCAGTTCATTGCCACCGGCTTCGAAGCATGCTGAGTTCCTGCAAGGCCTCCTAATAAAATGATTGACCGCTCTGCCATAGAAACGGATGATAGCACCGCCATAAGCATAGCACTTGTATTTAATTACCTCCAGGGCTTTACAATTCACGATAAACGTCCATGTGCATAAAGATCGATAATTGGCATTCTCGGTTCCAAATACGTCGACGTGAGCCATCCTGACATCTCTCTTTAGCCGGCTTTGCTCCTCTCATTTGGAAAGGTCCTCAGCCAAAGAAAGATTATGTTGTTCGTCACCTTGGTGTTTCATTTCTTCATCCCCCACTTCTTAATTGGCAAGGTCCACCAATACTTGAATAGGAAAATGATAACCACAAGGAAAAAGAACACGCACGAAAACAAAGAGCAAAACAAGTTTGTAGATCGGCAGTATCACAGAAATGGATGGATTCATAGAATGTGCTTATTTTATTGTCTCGTGAGTGATCGTTCATTTCATGGCGGGATATGAGTAGAACTACAGCTTTCTTCCTTCGTGTTCCCCCTTAATTGGCCAGCGAGGGAAATCAGCCATTGAAATGGTGTCACAGAGAATGTATACTACCCCGATGAGGTAGTTGTTTCAGGAACTTGTCTGGGGCGACATTAGCAACAAATACTGCCGTCTAGCAACACTCATTTTCTCTTGTATCATCCCAGAGGAGAAAGACACAGTAGTTAAGAAAATGACACCTCAAGACCAAAGAAAATGTGCAAAAAGTCCCCATTCCTCACAAAGTCTATTTTTCACTCCATATGAACCCAACCAACGCATGCATTCATTATACTGTATTTAGGTATTCCATCGATGTTTCATGACATTATTCTACATGTTAAATTCTTCTTACAATTTATATTGTGGCAGAGCAGACCTCTCTGTGATGAGTTGTGAGCTGGTCACGATCACAGCTTTGTTAAAACAATCACAATGAGGGGGGGGGGGTGGGAGCGGCGGTCGCCAATGCGATGGTGTTGCTAACGCGACATCGTACAAATACGCGGTGGAATGTCTAAATACGTGGCTTTAATTATCCAACCGACGTGACCTCTCGTGATCTCTCTCCTCCACCTGCTCCTTTATCAATGAGGTTGCCTTGTTAATTTGCATTGTTTTCACACCTTGCACGCTTGTATCACACGTTTTTATTAACAGAGTAAATGTTTTTTTTCCCAGGAGTTTCTTACATATGATATTAGGAGCCAGGAATAGACTAAATACATTTCTAGTGATTGTTATAGAAAATGCGTATGTGGGTCATTCTTCTATACCGTTCAAGGTTTCTGTATCAATTTTGATACACAGGAAGACATAACTAGCGTGTGACAGTTATGCTTGCACAAATCAGACCTTGCATGTCCTTGAGATGTTTCCCCAAATGTAGTATTTTCATATAGCATGGCAATCTTTCACACATCACTATATGTACCAAGTTGTGTGTCAAAGCAACAAGCAGGATAACAATGATTGAAAATGCTGTCATGCATGCCGTCATAAAAGATAAAAACATCAGCATATATCAATAAATCCAATGATTAATTATGCTATAAATGTCTGGGTCTAAATAATTGTCTTGTGCTTTGTTTGCAATTAGTTGTCCCCGTGGGGAATTAAAGACTGCTGTTCACTTCCACAAATATAATAGGCACAAACAGTCTGTCCATTTTAATATTGCTACCAATGTCTTATTAGCATTCGCAACAGCCATGCTATTTTATTCCCATTTTGTTATTTTCAAACTTTAAGGGTACTATATATTTTTTTATTTTTATAATGGGAAAGGTTTACATACTTAAATAACAGGCTTGTTTTTAAAGCTTTATGAGATAACTATTAGTATTGTGATTTACCTAACCATTGCAACAACATTTCAGGGGACATGAAACCAGGACCGTTTTCAGAGCCAGAAGGTACTGAGTTTGATCCCCATTGACCACGGCATACCTTGTGAGCACCTTTGAGCCCCTACCTGTTTCTTAATGACCACCACTGTAAGTCACTTGAAAAGCTTCTGCTAAATGACTGAATAGAACTAAATACCCTGGACCTAGGACAAAACTATTGTCATGGAGCTGAATAGGTCTACATATTACATAAAGGTATGAACAGTGTTGAATAGCAATGGGGAGAGGCATTGTGAATTATTTTGCGACAACCATGATGAAAAATATTTTTAACTGTTTAAATAAGTAGTTAAATAGTTGCATATTGTGAGCCGAGCTGAGTAACTGAGCGGTGTTTTAGCTGACATTAAATATTACTAGTGATATTCAGATAATCTCACTTTGAACGAGGTTCCCTCTAAAATGTAAACAAATATACTAAAGAACAGATAAAAGAGAATAAATTAATGATAAGGAATACAAATATGTGTGCATAAAATATGAGTCTGGAGACTAGACTTAACCTTCTGTAAAAGATATCTTTAGATATGAGTCTGGAGACTATACTTAATCGTATGTGCATATGTGCATGTGCTTAGATATGCATCTCTTTTGGCAAACGAATGAAGATGTTGCAATATGCATACGCACACACACACACACACACACACACACACACACACACACACACACACAGATATCGACAAACAGGCTCACAAGAAAACACATGTAAAATAATAAACAGTTAGACAATATCACACATTTGCTATTATCTGATTAGGTCATTAACCATGGTATTTAAGCCAGGGTAATTGGTAAGGGTATTTGTAGAAAGTCGGGTGGCCTCTCCCAGTGAGGTGTTGATAGATTCAGTGAGACATGACACAGGAAGACAAGTTGTTATGGCAACCATTGTTAATCAGCTCTGGCCTCTACATCCAACTTTACACTCATTAAAGTTGCTGAATGACATTTAACCACCCCACCAGGGACTTCACAATGCAAATAAATGGAGAGCTCAGGAATGAGAATTATAATAGCTTCCTTATTTAACTTTTAATGACCCAATCTAGTTTGTAAAAGTCACTACTTCAGGAATAGGTAGGCGCGCTGCTCCCTCCAGGCTTCTGATTGGCTAGTAGAAGGCAAACAGTTTTGAAATGTTTTTTTTTTTTGGTAAAAGGGCGGGGGTATTGCTAAAAGCTCAATCACTTTCTGTAACTCCGAAAGACTTTCTTCACTTATAAACTGTCCTTATGAAAGGCCCATTTCGTTTTTTTCACGCTACATTTCATACAAGAGGTTTCGCTAATCCCCAGGCTCACGTAATCAGGACCTAATCGAAAGTTAATCCACATAGCTCAACTCCACCTAGCCCTTGGCTAACGCTACTTCCTACTCTATCTCTCATTAACTTTGAATACGTGGGCCATTAGCCAACAGGTTGGAAGGCTTCCCTTCGGCTCGCCACCGAATCACTCGGCCATGCTAACACTCTGTGTCTCTAAAACTTGTAACCACAATTATCTGGGTTACTGAAATCCTTGCTAGACTCTGACCCTAACTAGGATACAGACAGTGTTTTCTTTTTTTATTCTGGAGCTCAGCTGTCACAATATTGATTTCAGTTTCTCTCTTCACGGGTGGGACCATAGGGTGCCAACCTTCTGGGTAAACATCTCCAACAATTGGCAGAGATGGAGTCTTTGTAACTTAACAGTCACTTGGTTAATTCGAGTGGCGGCTAATACAGTATAGTACTATTTTTTTCATTGCGTTTTTCTCACCCCATCAATTATGCTCCATAACTGATAGACAGGGTGGATTATTTTCACTCTCCAGTTCTTACATTTGTTTCCCCGAGTACATATCGATTTGTTGTGTATCCATTCTGTTCTCATTAAAAAAAAAATCTGAATTATTTAATTGGCTAATTAAAAATGAATCAAAGCCAACTGGGTTGGTTAGGGAACCACCCTCCTGGATAACCTTAGAGCCATTTGCCTGTTGCCTCGCCCCAAAAGGCAGTGCTGGGAAACACCGCTGTTGCCTATACATGAAGGTATTGGACTATAAACCATGTCGGAGCCAGCCAACAATAAATAGTGATTTGATTACAAATGGTTAATGCAAGGGCAAACAAGTGTGTAAATTTAGCATTCCTGGGGCTTTCCTGACAGCTCTCAACTGATTACCAATTCATCATTTCCGGCGCTGCGGTGACATATAGTTCTACAGTTGCTGTTGCGCTGAAGAATGTGAATGAGGTTAATTAATGTGGATGAGGCTAATTCCTCTGCACTCGGCAAACCACAGAACTATAAAATACCCGTACATACAGGCCTGAGATGGTTGGTAGCCAAATGGATATGTTTATAGTACCCACGGGAACGCAGACTGCAATAGAATCAATTGCCGTCCTCTCCTTTTCAGAGTTATCCGTGGAACTTGGATCATATTAATAGAGTACCATGCTGCAGAAGAATTACAGCTACTATGCATGTTTGTAAGTGTGTCTGTGTGGGCGTGTGCGTCTGTCTGTCTGTCTACTCTAGCAGCAAGGTAGCCTTGTGGCTACCCAGCATACACAAAGCCTTTATGTTATCCATATGAATGGCAATTCCTCAAAGGGTATGTCAATTGCTCTTTAGTGAATTGAGTGAGAAGGGTATGTTTCATTCAGCAGGTAAACTACACATGGCCAGAAAGAAGGCCTTGATTTGACTAGAAGGTAATTTAATTCAGAAGATAGTCTTAGTACAGCACGTTTGAATAGAAACTACTATGTTTATCGCCATGTTTATGCTACGGTTCATACGAACTGTGAGGTTGCTGTAGCCCTTTAAAGGACTCCGACATTCGACAACCTTAACTACACTAAAGCTAATAGAATTCATATCCACGTTGCTGGAGAGATAGAACAATGAGGGGACATGATCAACCCCTTTTCCATCACAAAAGAATGGTCCTTCTTTTTTTTGAGAGGCCCAACTCAGTATCAACTACAGTATCTCCGTCCCTTTCTTGCAGCGATCAGACAGAACATAAGGGGAACGGGGGACAATTGTATGAGATGCATTCTTTCATGGTTTAAGACAGATTCACCGACTAATTTATGAGCTTGCTTTTTAATTGCGAGGACATGCTATTGCATACGAAATGCTATTGAGTAATGGCAGTGTTGCATTGCCACACTGCTAGTGCCACAAATCTCAATTTCACACAGTTAGGAATCAATTTATTAGTTTTTTCCTTGACAGTGTACAGTGATGACTTCTGTGCCCCGGGAGGAACATTTCCTCCCCGGGAGGAACAAGTTTTTATCAACCTCCTCCTAATGAGAACAACACAGTGGTTCTTGGACTTATGTATTTTTAAACAGCAAACATTTTATTTTAATTGACTTGATGCTACAGCTACTCTTGATATGAAGTTGTTAATTAAAATGATTAATTGGCGCCATTAATCATTAATTCTAACCATTAATCACCTTCTATTTAGAAGTTGATTGGTCTATCTGTTTCTCATATGAACCTAACCCTGTTCCAAGTTGTCCTTTAAAGAGCTCAATCACAATGCGATCATTGTATTTTTTCTTTGCTGGTTCTCTAAAGAAATAAAATGAGTTTGATGGTGCATGTAGATTGGTAGAATCTCAATTTCTTCCCTCATGAAAATCAGCAGTCCAACCACTTCATTTAACAAACTATTGGACATCTACCAAAATGTCTGTGGCAGCTGGACAAATTATTATAAACAAATCAGACAGGCACAGAAAAATATATAACCAGATTTCAGTTCATCACCACAGATTAACTATGGGTGTGGCTTTTTCAAAATAATGTTTTTAACATTGCATGATCTTAAAAATGCTCTCTTCTGTTGATTAAAAAGGGATATTAGTGATTGGTGCATTCCAGGATGAAAACAAATGGACAGAAGCATAATAGTTCCCCTGCCTTCAGCAAGCTCTCTCACCAGCTTTTGTCAGTTTGTAGCGACATTTTAAAGAGGTGAGGGTTCATCTGTTTTTTTTTTTCTGCCAACCAGCTGTCTGTGCAGTAACCAGGGTACTGTTGAATGAGCAGGCCTTTATTGCAGATGCTTGGTCAATATGATTAGTGTACCGGCCAAGAGGAAGGAATTACCAAAAGGCTAATGGAGAGGGAGCCGGCCTTGCACTCCATGATTAATTAATTATAATTTTCTGCCTGATGCTTCTCTAGAGACCAGGGTGCTTTGCTGCTGATGCACTGTCAGCATTTAAAGGCCTATTACTATGCCATGGTCTGTAAACCATACATAACACTTTTCCAGTTGCTTTACAAATTACAGTCATAACTTCATGGAAAAAATGTAATTGGCAAATTCATTACACTCTATAGGGAAGCAATTTATATGGAGACATTTGAAATTAGAGAGGGTGGGTTGTGATACAGGGAGCGGGTGATTAAGTTAGAATAGTTTGCTAACTTGTCTTTCCATTTTAAATATAGATTTCTCTGTTGATGGACTGTTTGGGTCTTGACAGAATGGCTCTGAAGGCAGGCCCTTTAATTATTTTCATCAACCATCCGATGTGCTTTGAGTGCATCCATATAATTACAAAATAAAAGTGGTTTATCTCAGAACCTGGACCAATCAATTGGGATTTAACTTTTTTGTATTACTTTTTCACCGAAATAAGCAAATGTTACATTGCACATCGCAAGTGCATTGATCACAAGCCTTGAGCAATTTGGACTTGAACAAAACTTTATCCACAATATTAAGATTTGTTGATATTTTGGACAAAAGGATTTATGGCAATCGGCTCTTACAGATTTCAACCAGACACTGGTAATGTTTCCAAAATAAATATCAAATATTGGGCTGAATGTGGGTCTTTCCAAGTCAAACTCTTCCACGGCCCTATGAGATTAGTCTGTACACGTTCTCCTCTACAAAGAGTTCAAATTAAGCCTCCACTAAGCCCTTGGCGAGCAGATAGGGTTGATGACATGTTGGAAAACATTCTTGAGCTCAGAATTAAGTCTGGACATGTACTCATTGATTGGGCTGATTTACAGATCGGTGAGTCAGTGAAGGCAGCGGAATAGTCACGTTACAGGACTTCCTGCTCCCTCTGCGGGCATCGGGGGGGTGCGGGGGTTGTTAGAGGGACATCTTGTCCAAGGTACTGTAGTGTTTATACAGAGTTTTGGATTAGAACTAGCCACCAAATGCTTCATGTTTACAAATGGCTAGTGTTTGTTTGAGGCGCTTTGGCACAGTGAAAGACATTCTTCCAACAGATTAATTTGGGTGATTTCACTGAACCAGTAATCTGAACAAGCAAACCATTGCTGTCCAATGTGAGCAGATTTACCAATAGAGAGCAAAAGTAAAATTGTCCTCTAGCAGCAGCCACCTCCCTTTTTCATACCTGAAAAAGTCATTTTTCATTTTTAATGTCACACCAGTTTATTTACTATACTCATATTGTGTGTGTGTACTGGAAAATGTCAACGGCTGAAAAATAGTTGACGTAGCATAGCAATTTGATATAAGGTCTTGCAACAGTTTTAGAAGGAGGAACAGGCAGATGCATACATTTCCGTAAGCAGATGTATCAATATTGAAAGTGCTGCTGGTGTGTGGTGGTGAAAATTAAGCTATGTTTAGTTCTAGCACTTGAGAGAACATAGGCGTGTGTAAAGTTGTCCTAATTGCCTGCTGAATGGAAAAATACTGTAATGACTGCAATTTAATCACCTGCTGACATAAGCAAAGTGAGAGGATGGGGGAAGGGTAGGGGGGATTTCTTAAGAAGTCTAATCTCATAGGACACAGAGGCATATGAAGTGGTAGGCGTTTTAGATTGCTGGCAAGTGTGACTTTGAGATTGCAAACTGCCGAATGGCAAAGATGTTAAAGTAATTAGAATATTGTCAATGCTCAAATTTGTAGTAACATGCATTTCACATCCGAAAAAACTAAAGATTATATATATATATATATATAATGTAATATGTAATGAGTTTAATGGCTTTTGGAAAGAGTTTAATTGATTCATCGCATACTTTTTTTTATGTAAATGAATGCAACATGAGTTCTCATTCATAAAGACATCTTACCATTTTCTGGAAATGTCTCATTTGACCGAGTGGTCATTATTAAGCAGTTATCACGGTCCCACAGAGAGGGAGGGTCCTGGAGAGTTTGGCGAGCTCTGCATAAAATAAGCAGCAGGCCAAAGGCAAAGCCAGAGGGACACCAGCTACGACCGGTCCAAATAACTAAATAATAATAAACCTTCCTTTTGATTGAACACATTACCATACAGTGCGAGATGACGCACGCCACCACAAATGTATTCCGCCACCAGCATGTGCCGTCCGATCACAACGCGAGACCCCAATAAGTGTTGTGTTTCCAACAGCTTGCGCAATGGGCTAGATGCGTGGTCGACGGCCAAACCAGCTGTAACACTGTAAAATGTCTCTTTCCCATGGATGGTGTGAACATGCTGGTTTATACTGTTTGGGGGGGGTGATGGTGGCGTTTTGAACTCTGAACTGAAGTGTCTTCTCCCTTTTAGAAGCAGAGCCGTTCT
>JAOPJO010000002.1:19951348-19961543 GCA_027123675.1 Molva macrophthalma
ATATATGCACACACACAAACACACACTACAGCAACACCCAGCAAATAGCCTGAATACGTTGTGTGTGGTTGATGCTCTGCATTCCTACGACGTGGTTTCCACCACACCATGCGGTTCCCAGCCACCCACCACCTCTGCCCCGCCGGGCCCTGCTCCATATGCATACAGCCGTCCCTTCAACCTAAGCCAGCAATAGGTTATGTATGATATTCATTAGCATCTTTTGGCATGCACCGGGATACAGGCAATTACAAGGCAACAGGTAATCCGTATTGCGAACACGCAGCGTAACGGTGGGCTCCTTGGCCCCGTCATGGTTTAGCGTTGGTGCTCTCTTCGGGGACTATCATCCATGCCCTTTTTCGTTTTTTGTGTGTGTGTGTGTGTGTGTGTGTGTGTGTGTGCGTGTGTGTGTACATATGTGTTTAGGTGCGCATGTGTGTGCATGTGCGTGCGTGTGTGTGCATCCGTGCCTGTATGCCTGCGTGTGTACTTAGGTGTGTGTGTGTGTGTTTGTGTGTTTGTGTGTTTGTGTGTGTGTGTGTGTGTGTGTGCATGTGTGTGTACATATGTGTTTATGTGCGCATGTGTGTGCTTGTGCGTGCGTGCGTGCGTGTGTGTGCATGCATGCCTGCGTGTGTACTTATGTGTGTGTGTGTGTGTGCGTGCGTGTGTGTGCAAGTCCGTGCGTGTGTGTGTGATCATCTGAAGCGGAGCAGGATAGCTGTTAGGGTCAGCCATGGTTGGGTTTCTCCAATCCACAGCCTATTAGAGAGCTGTTTATCAATGCTGCCCGGCGATCAGGCCAGCCCGACCCGATACTCCCCGCCCTAATCTGGGCTTCATAATGGTTACATATGGTGCAAGTTCAGTTCATTATGTGTGGCATGGGCTCCTCCAGCTCATTCTTAATAAGATTCCAGCACAGCAGCAGTTGGACTGTGACTGGCCATGAGATTGCTGTGCTCACAGGTGTGTGTGTGTGTGTGTGTGTGTGTGTGTGTGTGTGTGTGTGTGTGTGTGTGTGTGTGTGTGTCTATTCATTTGTGTGTGTAATTGAGAAAGATGAAGTGGGAAGATAGAATAACACACACACACACACACACAAAGGACAGCATGCTGGCTGCCTGTGAATAGTGGATGAACAGTGGATGAACTAGTTTGGGCCTAACCCTAATCTGGGCGTTGAAAAACGTGTTTTTCTCCCTGTGATCAGATTGGTGAATCCTTGCCCCGTCTTGGTGCTTTTTTAAGAAAAGAGATGTGCGTTTGTATGATAAAACATCCATGCCATAATTACGTCTGGCGTTTCTGGAATTTCTACATCCATTGTTTGCTGAGTAGGCTGAGCACAGCCCGACCAACGTGATCTCGGTAGGAACTCCGGAGCAATCTCGCCGCGGTTAATAATTTAGCACTTAGCTGGAGGCCTGCATTGAGATGGACCGTGCAGCGGTCTTGTTAAACATTCATGTTCTCAGTCGTGCCTTGCCTCTTCAAGACCTGTACGGCCACCAGAGCGATGACTCAAATAGGTAAAGGCTTCCTAGGGGTATTAATATCAATTTGACGTACAGAGCGTCGGAGAAGCTCACAACGGGGCTAAGCTGCTGAGAACATCGACTGGGTCTGTACGTGTGTGTGTGTGTGTGTGTGTGTGTGTGTGTGTCTGACGCGTGTGTTTTTCATGACTGTACACAGCTCGTGTCCATATGGATGTAAATTCCACACCAGCAGCATAAATCTGTGCGTCTGATTCAATTTCCCTGATGGGAGATGGAATCCGATCCCAGTGCTGCTAACATGGGATCTAAGCTAATAAGCTCTTAGCCCCGCTACTTTATAATCATGGTCAACAACGCCTGCCAATCACTCATTTGTCAAGTGCCGGGAATAGGAAATACGATATTTGCTGTGTGAAAAACAAACCACAACAACAATTTGTTCGGGGTTTGGGTGGCGGTAGTTTGTTTGTGTTATTTTGGAGTTGCTTAGTGCTAAGGTAATGTGAGACTAAATCTCATAGTGAGACAACGGGAGAAAATACAAGGTGCATTTGGTATGGAGTGGGTGGTGGTAGTAAGGCATTGTGCTATTCCACCTAAAGACTGTCGCTTTCAAAGGTGCAAGCTCTTTAGTTCAAGATATTTGGAAGGTTAAATGTAATGCTTTACTGCCAAATGTTAGGTTCTCTTCAGTGTAATCCGAAAGTCTGATCATCAATCATGCACACAGTAACAACACAAATTAGTTATTTCTTGGCGGCAGTGATTTATGAGAATGACAGCCGGAAATGCGAAACTAAATTGCTTTTCTTCACGTTCATAATTCATTTAATTTTCCAAATAACCACTTTCTGTCAGGTTGCTGTTGTGTTTACTCTGTGACTTCTTCAAACAGGAGGGAAGATAATTGTTTTTGAGACCCTTGACTACAAAACAAATTCAATGAATACCAGAAGAGAAGAAGTAAAATATATACCTGAGCGAGTCAATTAGTGAAACATTTAATTGGTGAAACCGTAGTGTAAAAATAGCACACAATACATTTCAGGTTATTTTGTACATACTTCTGCAATGGTGGCACAGGCTCCACTTCATGCACATTGGTACGACACTGCCACAGCATATCATTATAAAAAATATCTCATTAATTGGTCAAGTGTGTGTGTGTGCACCGCCCCCTCCCATTGACAGAAAGGCATAGATAGCCATAGTTGTATCAATTCTTTTTCTTGGAAAGCCCAGTTTGTTACATTGAAAAGCCAAGTCCCTGCTATGTTCTATCAAGCTGCATGCGATCCAGGGCTTCATAATCACGGGCCATTACCAAGATATCTAGAGAGGTAATTAAAGGCTGAGTTCACCAATATTAAACCGCTTGAATGAACTCCGTGCATACCTCATATTTTGAGCAACAGATGAAACAGGCCGATGAATTTTGAGCAACAAAAGTCATCGAAAGTATAGACGTTAGGTACACAGTGATCATCTAAACATCATAATTACCTTTCGAGGTGGCAAATGGTGGAACAGAATATATGTATTGGCTCTACAGGGAATTTAAATATATCTGGAACCAAAAAATAATGTTTTATCTTCTTATAAGCATGTTCTGTCCTGTAATTAGTTATCTTAATTACATTGTTTCGTTGGTTAATTTATCATCCGTTCATGTGTGACATATTTTTCCCATGCTTGTTTATATGATTAAAATGTGGATATAGATGACAAGAAACAGGAAGTTTATAGGAAACAAATGTTTAACACATTTTTTGTTCTTTAAATTCTACTTCTCCTTTTCATACTGGTGGAGGCTATATTCTGTGTGTGTGTGCGTGTGCGTGTGCGTGTGCGTGTGCGTGTGTGTGTGTACGCATGTATATTACTAAGTGAATGGCAACAGAAGAAGTAACACACCTAAATTTGTTATCCTTTTTGTGTTTATTAGTTATCATCGCTAAGCCAAGGGAAACTGTGAGCTCAAAACCTGTGAAATGACCTGAAACAGGATTCTTCCCAGCTACTTCCACTGTATATTATCTATTATTTAGACAGTGAATCAGGTATGCTATGCTAACGTGCCTTATTAAGGAGTTTTGGTGGTCAGTTTGCATATGTTACTCAGACTTAGTCTTTCCCCTCAAATATAATCTTATAACCGTTCCTGCTACGTACGGTCCTCCTTCGACACGGTTGTCTCTGACTGAGCTAATTAAAGTAGGAAAAGGTTATTTATTGATATGACTTAAAGCACACAAATAAGATATAGAATACCTCCACATACGAGACTTGAGGCCGACCCCGGGACATGTGGGGAGAACGAGAGATGCCTCACACAGACATGACACTGTGGGATTGTCTTTAAGCTTGGTTCCCGCTGCACACATAAATTAGCTCTGGCTAAACTTGGATCGCTCAATTATGCCTTGGGGGATGATTAGTGTGTGAGCACAAGCATTTTTGAGAGGGGATTGTGGCTGTCAGACATAAGAGGACCTCAACCTTCACCTCCATGAGGAGCGGATCTTCACTGGTGGCGTGGGGACGTTGGAGTCAAATTAAAACTGCGAGAGCCAAGATACCCCAGATGCTGGATTATATGTTGTGTGTGTTTCATGCTAGGTACATTTACACACAGACAAACATACAGACATACATACATACATACATACATACATACATATTGTGTATTTTGTACATACATACACACACACACACACACCAGCCTGTTCGCCAACCAAATGACGGAATAGGTTGTTTGTCAATACAATCCGAAACAGCCCATATGAGTGGTCGAAGAAACAGGCACTACGTCACGTATGTCAAGTTCCTGTCTGCCAAAACAAAATGGATGACATTCGTTTTATTGTCAGTGGAAAGTGGAATACTTTGACGTAGTTTCGGCATTCAAATTCGTATTGTTAACATCTCTAGTTGGAAATTTGCATTTTATATTCATAATCTTTGTTCAGTGAATGTATATGATGTTTGGTTTGTTATTTAATGCAGCGGTTCCCATCGTTGTCATGGTGATTGATATGGACGCTGCTACCGCTGAAACCATGCATCTTGCATGTCGTTTGAATCATTGTCTTTGCGTTGTGTTGTCATCTGAGCTATTATGTAATGTGTTATTTAATGTAACTGATGATGTTCTTTCAGCAAAAATTTAGATTTTCAAGGGACTCATACTCGTAGGGCATACTCGTTTACATATTTATTCTGCTTCTTTTGGATGGACTTGGCTGACGTGTTTTTGTGTGGGAACACCAAAGATTATGTTTGCTTTGCTTAACCGAAAAGTCAATTCCAAAGGTTCATTGTAGAGTGAACACCATCAATTAAGTAAAAGACAGACGAAAAATATTACTAAAATCAACATTGGGGTCATAGACCTACTGGAAGTGATAAAAACACACCATTCATGGGAGCACATAATGACTTGGGAGTGAGATAGAGACGGCTGGTCTTTTTTTGTATATGAATTAGGGCATTAAGGTCTACTCAAATTATCAATTTGGGGGCTATTAGGTCTACAGGACGTGATGTAATTACAAGGGGTCCTAAAAGTCGTTGAAATAATTAATCTAAATTCATGGAAAGAGATAGGAACTTGGCAATTAAACCTATCAACCAGGGGGCCCCGCACAAGGTCCCAGAGGGCCGTGGTTCAGTGGGGTCCCAGTCATTAACAAGATTTACACAAGTTCATGTGCATTTCGCTCATAACTTTTTCTTTTCATGAGATAGAGATCTGATTCTCAGATATGTGTGACGGATCAGTATGGTGTAGGTCTGGGAAGAATCAAGAATTCAGCTCAAAGTGTGGGAGCCATGGGTGAGATGTCGCAAGATGTCGCATTTGCTGAGGCTTTGAGAATCTCTTACTGTAGGGCTAGAGCCTCCAATCTATTTAGTAGACCTTAATGCCCTGGTTCATCTAAAAAAAAAGACTAGACGTCTCTTTCAAACTCCCAAGTCATTCTGTGCCCCCATGAATTTTTTTTTGCATCACTTCCTGTTGATCTACGACCCCCATGTTGATAATTATAGCAGTCTTTTGAAAATCATTTTTGTCTGACTTTCACTTTATTGATTGCATTCACGCTTCAAAAACCTTTAAAGCCTCGTTAATTTGTCATGATTTTCTAATTGATTGATATAATGAACCTTTCGAATTGACTTTTGGCGAAGCAAAGGGAACATAAACGTCCGGGTTGTCCCACAGAAACACATCTGCCTAGTCTGTCCAAAAGAAGAACAATAAATATGTCATCCCTGTGTCACTTGAAAATCTACGTTTCATATCAATCACCATGGCAACGACATGAAATGTTTCGTAAACGAACAAACCAAACATTATGTACATTCACTGAATGAAGATTAGGAAAATAAAATGCAAATCCCTCGCTAGAAAATTTATGAAACGCATTTTAATGAAGAAACGATATTAAAATATTGCTTTTTCCACTGAGAACGAAACGTATGTCATCCATTTTGTTTTGGCAGACAGAAACTTGACATACCTGACATATTGCTGGTTTCTTTGACCAGTCGATGGGGGCGCCCATATCAGTCATTATGGGTCATATTGACAAACTACCTATTCGGTTGTTTAGGTTGGAGATCACGTTGACACACACACATACATACACACATTGTACAAACATAGGTACATACATACATACACACACACACACACACACACACTGTTATTTCTGTAGGTCATTTGTTCTCACTAACTGAATGATGCAATGCACGGCAATACAACAGGGAGACAAAAGTAAAATGTTCCTTCACTTAATTGGGGTCTTTTCTTTCCAAGGCAGTTGGACTCACACCAACCTTTACACCTACCATGGGCAGCCTACTTTAGTTACCAAGAGTATCTCATAAAAGTATGTTTCAGGGAGGAAAAAGGAAAAACAGATGCTATTGTCCCAAGTTAGGAGCACAGGGAAGCGTGCAGTGACTTTCATCTCCCCCCTCCGCAAAATGAAGGCTCTCATTTATGAAGACATCTGTAGATGGATAGCCTCAAAACATCATCCTCCATTTAATACTGGAATAAAGACAGAATCAGACATTCTTTCTGGAATAGTTGGAATAGTCTGCAGGCTCTTACCACCCACCTTAAGGATGTTTTTCGGGTTTGATATCTTCAAAACCGAAAGTCCATTGCAGCAAATTTGAACTTGGCCGTTATTACACAATAGGTCTTGTTTGTCATTTACTTACAACCATACAATACAACCCTTAAAAAAGGGTTGTATTGTATTCTGTATTCGTTAAAATAGTTTCATGAAAGTGTTTGAATAATGGCTGACTACATTGGAAGCATGCCACAGGTAGCACCAAGTGACACAATTTTCACAATTCACAATTTTAGTATTTGGTGGAACTTCCATGTCCAAATTACACTACGGGCATGGGAAACATATACTTTTCAAATTTAGACCATAAAGAACGCAGCAGTCGATGAGATGAGCTCATGACCGTCGAATCCTGTGCGTGAGACCACGGTGAGGAGGAGGAGAAGGAGAATGGAGCTGTTAAAGACAAAGAGACAGGGAGAGATTGGGAAAAGAATGCATGTCTGTGGATGCTGGCCACATTATGGCGTATGAGGGGAGCCCCTCAGCATGTTTAAACTGATCCGGTGAGACAGCTGTGGGCATCACAAGCCTGCCTCTGCCCCTGGTCCTCCCAGGCTCCCTAAGCCAGCCATTATCATCATCCTCCAACAGCCTGCCTCTAATTGGGCTGCATCCCCATCTGCTGTCAGTCACCACCTCCACCGCGTCGGGCCATGCAGCCATAGATACACATGTACCTGGGAGCGCCACATCCCCCGTTGCCACGCAAACCTGGCCTGCACATTAGAATTGCATATTGTTGGCAGCGGACCACCAGCAGGTGACTCCGGGCGCGTCTTAGGCAGTGCTTTCTGCATTTCCACCCTCGTTCTCCTCTCTCTGTTTCTGTCTGGCACTCGATCAGCGGTGATGTGCAGGGCCGATAATGATACGCCTTATCAGTCCCGTCCCCCCTCCCCTTCCCCCTCAGATGCCCGGGGCCAAAGTGATCACGGTGGGTACCTCCATCCCTACGGAACCGAAGGCATTCGATATTCCATTTCTTTTGGGTACCTTGTTTCTGAAAACTTTTGTTAAGCCCGGTTTCATAGCCGCTTCCCAGGAAATTAATAGCCATGTCTTATTTGAGCGTAGCCTGTCTTCCCTGATTTAAATTGCAGATATCTTTCAGTCGCCCACCCGAGCCAGAAGACATCTAATGAGCCTTTGGGATTCCTCTGTTAAACCTACCATCAAATGCTCCGTGTGTATGGAGATGTGGCTTCAATTCATGTGAAAGGAATTCCAATGGTTTCAAGTTTCTGCACAATAGGCAAGTCAGCAACCACCAAGGGAGTACTGCTCAGTCATATTTTATTAATAAATAAAGGATTAACCACCGTTTTTTTGCTAGAAGTAGATTGGACTGCGTTTTAAAGGGCTTGGAGCTTTGTAAATTTGGGCCCAGCCATAGGGAGATTTGCATTTGTTCCACGTTTGTCCTTACTTTATTCACATTGTCTATGCTTTTGCTCCTTTGTCAAACACTGCAAATATAAATTTCCATCACCATTACTGTCTGACAGGGGCAGGGTTGATGTATTTCACCAGATACAGTTGGATGGTGAGTGACACCGCCTGAAACCACTGGCATGTGAATTCATGTATAGAGGGAGGTATTTTCTATATCTCTACATCTTTTGTACAGGTACGTGAGGAGACCTTTGCAGGGGCAGGTGATCAGAGTTAAAAAGGGGCACATCAGGGTTTCCCCTAGGATGGAGCCGTAGCAGTGAAGGTGAAGCAATTTGTGCAGAAGGCCGAAGAAATGTTTCCGCACACGTGCGTCGACTCCGGCTGAACCTTGCCATGTTAGAGGCTGTCTCGGTGAACTCGAGTCGTCCCCCTGCAACTATCTGTTGCAGGGGGGGACGGACTGACGGTTGTTGGTGCGTAAGCGACAAACCGCAGTTCGAAGTACCAAGCCTTCTTAAAGACTCGGGGGTGGGGGTGGGGGCTGTGGGGTTCCAGAGAGGGCGCCATCTGAAGACTATTATTATTCTGTCCTCTTGAATAGCAAAACAACCGGAGAACTATTGCCCACAATTTAGCTAACTATCAACCAGGTTGAGCAGTCAGGATCCACTATTAAACTTAAGCTGCATAACTGACGCATGATTTGACGGTGACGCCGTGTAACGCTAATTCTATAAATATAAACGTGATAATCAATGGAGTGAATTTAAACACAAATGAAACCATCTAAAAGTCGCTGAGCGTTCACAGCAGCAACTCAGTTAGGGCAGGAGAGGTCCTCATGTGACTTATACTGACTAACCGCCAGTCAGGTCCTTTTATTCAAAGCCTAATTATTATTCATTGTTTAATAATAATTCTAATAAATAATTCTTCTTGATATTGTCCAAGGGGAGGCCTTCACATAAGAAAAACATGCATAACACCTTGACGAAAGGCCACTTTGGACATCGAGGGGCACGTGTGCTGGCTTTTCTCTATTAGAAACATGGAATAATCACATGCCATTTCATAAGAAATACAACACAGACGACTTTAATGCAAACAGTTCTATTCCTTTGGGCTTCAAAAGATACAATTTATTTTGTTAATACTACCTATGTGTTAAGGGGTAGCCTATACTTTGTATAGTTTGGGGAAATATGCATGGTAATTAATCCTTAGGGAACAAACAAACCTTAATGCTGGGAGGGACGTACCACTTGGCTTGCATCAAAGGGTGAACCAGAGCTTTTTATTTTACTATATCGTCTTTGTAGACTAATATATTTCACATGAAAAATGTGTGTTTCACATATTGTATTAAAGCCATTAGTTTAAAGTCGTATAACTTTTATAAATTTTATTTCTTAGCACTATGGGAACAGTTCACGTATCACTGCACTATTTATTAATATGACTTTCTTTTTTTTTTTTAGATGCTTTTGATCACAAAGGAGTAGGTTTACTTTGGGTAACTAAAAATAAAAAAAAAACGTAATGTTTCACTTTATCCGTATTGTCTCTTTTTATTTGTTCTTTGCCTGCTTGGTCCTACGCAATGACTTTGAATGGGAATAATATATATTTTATCTCAACCCACCAGCACCTTTAAAAGAAAAAAACTTCAAAGAAGACTCCACTTGAGATTTATGTTTCTTTTGCTGTTGTGAATGGACCATAATTTCCAAGCGGAAGACCACATGAGTGGAAGGCCATAAAACAGTGCTCTCTATGTCTCTCCCTCTCTGTCTCTCTATCTCTCTCTATCTCTCTCTGTCTCTCTCTGTCTCTCTCTGTCTCTCTCTGTCTCTCTCTCTGTCTCTCTCTCTCTCTGTCTGTCTCTCTCTCTCTCTGTCTCTCTCTCTGTCTCTGTCTCTGTCTCTCCCTCTCCCTCTCTCACCCTGTTTCTCTCTCTCTCTCTCTCTCTCTCTCTATCTTCCTCCCTCTCTCTCTCCCTCTCCCTCTCTCACCCTGTTTCTCTGATGATCTGAAAACACGGTGGCACACTTTCCATAATAACTGCCCTCCGCTCTCTCTCTCTCTCTCTCTCTCTCTCTCTCTCTCTCTCTCTCTCTCTCTCTCTCTCTCTCTCTCTCTCTC
>JAOPJO010000002.1:19995630-20006439 GCA_027123675.1 Molva macrophthalma
GTGTGTGTGTGTGTGTGTGTGTGTGTGTGTGTGTGTGTGTGTGTGTGTGTGTGTGTGCGTGTGCGTGTGCGTATGTGAGTCTAAGTCATGAATACATAAAGTAAAGTTAGATGAGTGTGTCTTCATTCAGACACATCCTTTGGGATTTTGACACACACCCCTATAGCCACAGCATGACGCATCTGCCAGTGGTCACTATGGGAATAACAGGCCTGGTTTCCATAGAAACGCCCTAAATACTGAGAGATCTTGCCCTGTGACAGGGTGACATTTGCCTTCAAATAGACCAATCTTAAACGATTCAAGTCCAGTAGGAATCCAAAAGAAAGTGTGAATAAATTCTAAATAAAAATATAAACTTTAAATCTGAAAATATGATATCCTATCGTGTCAATTAGGTAGAGCAGCTTCCAATAGAAGAATAAATATATCGACGATTGATTGTGGAAATTACTAAGTAATAAACATTACTTAGTTTGGGGATTTAATTTAGGTAAAATATTAGTTTTCACCTGAGCTGTAAACATTTTCAAAAAGATGTTAGAACTTTAACCTCTAGGTTAACCAACAGCATACATTATTAACTTAAATAAGGGTATGCTTTATTTAGCATTAACTATTTAGTGCTTGCTTTTAATCATATATAAAGGCCCACAAATGGATCAAGGGTAGGCTTTAAAATAAACTTTTGAAGCCTCTTTGGCTTTAAAATAAACCGATGCCTGAATGGAAATGCGTAGCCCTTAGATCTTTTGAGCAGCGTTGGACGAGAAGAGCTGGAGACCGTCTGTGGTGGAAACTATGATTTATGATTTTTTGAGCTGTCCACAGACCCCTTAACAGTGCACACAGAGACAGGAAGGTGTTAAGCATTATAGATAGGGAATCAAACCCAGAACCTTTATGATGGGAGTCAAAATCCTACTGGCTACTCCTAATGAATAGTAGTACTCTTCATTTCTATTTATCAGACATGATGGTACACAAAAGGTCTTACAGTGAATTCAGATACACATCATTAAGGAGGTTATGGATATCGCTCAAGGCTGCCCACAGGTTAGGCTGCGGAACCCGGGGGTCCAACCAGAACCTTCCGGCTGGGCTTCAAACACATAACCACTGTAGATAATCCTGATGTGTGGGTTCCGGTTAAAACTAAAACAAGACGAGGAAGCGAATCACGGCACATCTGTGGCAGGTGTGCAGATGTCTCAGTGCTTTCACGGGACGACCTGACGGACTACTCTAGCGTTTTGATCAAAGCAGAAAGAAAGAGAGTTCTGACAGTTCTGACATATGCTGGATGAATTATTTGAAATAAAAGTGACCTTCTGTGGAGCAGTAAATTGCCGCCATGCCTGCGTTCCCCTCCCCCCACCCATATGCAGAACGTCAGTGCATGAGGTCACCATTTTATTACCGGAGGTCAGAATGGCGGCTTGCCACTCCCAAGTGTGTGTGTGCGCCAACGAACGCCAGAGTGCTACTCTACATCTGTGAAGACAAGCTCCAATCTCCCCATCTGGGAGCTGCTGGTTTCTGCTGGTGTCTCAGAGCCGGTGCGGAAGAATTTCAAAAGAGATCATTAAAAGCTCCCCTTTTGACAGGTTGGGTCCAATCGTCAAACATCTTTGGTCCTTAACAGAACTCTGGTCTGGATGTAGAAATATGGTGCAAAAGTGTCTGTTCTATGATTAAAAAACGACCCGATTTATCTTTACATATTATAACAACTTAAGAGAAGAAAAAAAACAGCACTCAGCATTTATACAGGCTTGGACATAGATTATTTGAAATAAAACTATTTGAAATAATTAGTGTATTTTTTTTCATGCTGTTTTCATTCTGCTTCATGATTGTCAAGCGTCAAAATTAAAGTTAGGGCAGCTCCAAAACTTATACACCGCACATAATTCAGCCTAAGCCCTCAAGGAAAATAAATGGAAGGCCTCTGGATATGAATTATGCAAAAGTTACGTTTAACCATATGTCCTCTATAGGAGAGGTTTTGGTAATCCCGAAATCGCCCACAGTGGAATCATTTTACACCTCTGCCACGTATCAGCAGTTGAGTCTGATGCTCGCTGGTGTCTCGTTGGATAAAATATGTTCCTGTATGTATAAAGATGTCTTCACAATCCACCACTTTAACCTTGTACTTTTACAGAAAGAATACCACCAGTCACTCACCTGTCTCTTCTGCTACATTTCATGTGTACCCAAAAAATACCAAATAATCCCTCCCTTTTGTCAAGGTGTCTTCTAACATGCCCGACAATAGACCTTATCATTTAGGAATGTTAGGTAAGTTTGTGTCATTTGTTAGTGCTCAACTCAACACATTATCCTACAATGTGTGTGCCTCCGGCTTCACAAGCGATTATAGCTTGTTACCGATCAAATACTGAGTTTCACAGGCTGTTGAGAGGAACATGAGAATTGTTTGATTTTTTGAAGGGAAGGGTTTGGTTTCGGTAGAGGAGAAGCTGGCACTTCATAAAATAGACATGCCATAACCCATGAGAAGAATAGATAGGACAGATGGGTTCAGTTTATTGCTTTTCCTGCTCCCTCTCCCTGTCCACCTTCAGGTGAGGAATGAGTGACGCGGTGAGGGTTTGGGAATCATCTCATGTCAATGGCATTGCCAGAATGAAATCACCGCTACACTCGACCACATGAACGAGACGACAGGGGTGGTGTGAGCGTTGTCAGAACAATTATTACAAAATCCATCGTTTGAAGACGATAAGGTGATCCGTCGTTCCTACATCAGCTCTCCCAAACACGGTAAGAGCCCTTTCCAACTTTTGGTGAAATTAATATGGCCCCCCATGATTAAACTACAGGGCATGACAAATAGCATGCGTGGTTCAGAATACACAGTTCTGCTTTGAAGCAGAGGACCAAGGAGGGCCAAAGGTGAATTTTGTTTTCGTGCCACAGTAAGGAACAAAGGGGCAGCTGTCTTGACCTATGCAAGAATGCATCATTAGGTGTTAGGGATAGGGAAAGGGGCTCGGGTTAGTCTAACCTTCTTTCAACAAACACAACCTTGAACAAGACAGGCACTAGGGTCTATCAAAAAAGAAAATCTATATTTGGTCAAATATCACCAACCTTCATTAAATCTCAAATCATTTTTTTGGTCAGGAGAAAAAAGTTAAAGTTGAGAGAAATTAAAGTTGTTTAATTTGTTTAATTTTATTCCCATTTTTCTTTCATGGGGTCTATCAGTGAGTACATTTAATCTGTGTGTCAAAGATAACATTGAAGTGATAGCTTTTGACAAGAGGAAAATCTTATCTGCAAAAAGGTCAAGAAACTTAATGGACTGTGCCAGGTGGGAGGTGGTGGCGAGCTATCTTTATTTGACAATAGGTTGATAATGTTATGCCTTTAATCATTTCACTGTTTGCATTTGGTGTGAGCATATTTCTCGCTGTGAGGACAATGTCAGCTCAGGTACAGAAATTGCACATGCATTGGGAAATAACTTTCAGCCCATCATTGTTGTATTTCTTTCTCCTTTTTTCCCCAGGAACAGAGAAACAAATTAATTGAACCAGCGTTTCAACTTGGAAGGGGTTAGGTGAAGGTTGAGTCAGATGTTTTCAAATACACCTAATTAAATGTAATTTTAAAGATTAAAGAGGATCTATGAATAATAAATGATGACCTTGTGGATCTTTACCTTGTACATGTACTTTGAAATACATGTACTCTGACATACATTGTGATCGACTGGACTGCTATATCATATCGTCATCATTTAAAAACAAGGTTCTCAGTGTCAAGGATCATAATTAATTCTTAACGTAACGCCCTTTTATAAGTCAGACCGACCCTTCCAAATGCACTCTCTTGTCACTCAGCACTAATGAATTATGTTTATTCATCTTCTTGACATTTACCTAAATGCCAGAGATGTGGTAGGTAAATATTTGACTTATTGCCGTACAATAGTCTGGCAAATATCACTAAACAGACACACTACTTATTAATTAAGAGCATATTCAGTGACTTGGTCCAGTGTGAAATCTGCCAAATGCAAATTTTATCTATTAATACAAGCTTTTATAAAAAGGTCATTTTTTGCGTAGTGGTTGACTAATGGGCTTTGGAGCATGAATGCTATTTTGTGCATAATGGAACTTTAAAACCAATTAACAAAATCTAAAATGTAAATACATTGCAATGTAATATGGAAGATGCCGGTTCATTGATATCTGACTTCTGTTGACTATATTTCTGTCTGTACACAGTAATACATTTATTGCATTTTCTAAGTGAGAAAATAAACACTCTAAAAGGTGAGGCACTGTATTCAACGATGAATGCATGTTCAAATATATATATTTTTTTATTTTATTTTGCAACAACCCCCTTACCAACCGAATAATGTGTTGTCAAATGAAGCAATCATTTTTTTTGCTAGAGACGGCGACATCACTCAATGCGAGACAGAAGGCAGGTATATCACTTCCTACCAGATGGCCAGGGCTGTCAATAGCCAGCCAATCAGAGAGCTGCAATTTGCCATGGTGTTCCATGTTCCGATTAAAAAGTTCCAAGGACAGCTCTGCCACAGGAAACGGCCCTTTGACTGGTAAGATAGTCATCTTCTGCTACAGATTGGAGGTGGTGCTGGATGGTTACTTCACGCATCTGCCCCACTGAATTCAATGTTCACCACACTCTGTGCTGCTCAGTGTAAGTTTTGAAAAGAGCATCGACAGAGACAGAAGCAATGTTATATGAAATGATGTATAGAGTTGGGCTGAATAACTAGGTGAAATATATCGATTCTAAAGTTAGGACAGAAATGATATGTAAGAATGCATTCCGGTAGGTGTAAAAAACATTGAAAAAAACATTATCCAAAACGTTATACAGATATTATTGTTATTCAGATTTGTGTTATTTGGTTCACATAATAGCAATATGCATTGGGATAATGTATATAATGTATGCATCTTTTTTTCTAAAGATTATTTCCATGAGAGGAAATGATGATCAAGTGATGTGATCTTGAGTGATCAGTGATCGTGACCTTCAGCATATAAATGGCCTCGACACATGACTTCAAACATTCCAAAGCATTCATTGCTGGTGCTTTTAACTGTTTTAGTTTCACCGCAATGACACATAGACATATATAGGTAGAGGAATCAATTTGAGTTCTCCTTTGTTAATCTGATCCATTAATTCCTCAACAAAGAAACGGTGGCAGTAATTTGACAGTCAAAGACAGTCTATGGAAAGACTCATTTTATACCAAGCCGTTGCAGATGAATCAATGTGAAACATTTGCAATGCATTAAAAATGTGCAATAGTAAATTAAATGAAAGAGAATGTAGGAATTCCCAGTATTGTATCTGAGGGGCTGAGGTTTGGTCAGAATAAAACCTTTATATTATTTAAATACTCCAGCCAGAACGTGTCAAGACTTAAGCCCGTTGTAAACACAATCAGCGGAAATAATTGATCAGTTTTGAAGCAGATGTCACATTAAGAGCCCCTGAGCAGTTAATCATGCCTATCCAAACAATGTTATCATCCTGGAATGGCTTGAAATTAACACAGAATTACCGCAAATAATTATGAAATATTTGTAGTTTTCAAGGTATTTTTACGATAATGACAAAGATAAAGATAACCTTAATTTTACCCTATATCTTTAGAATTGTTGTGTTTTATGCCCTTTACATCTACATAGGGAGCGGGTCTTCTTCCACGGAGTCCGCCATGTTGCACCGCCATGTTTCGGTGCCATGTAGCCCAGAACGGACAAACGTCTCTACAGAGGACGTGTTTAATTGTTTTTTATCGCTATCTTAGTTGTAAGCTATGACCTATAAATAACGAAATAGAATTTAGAAATCTATCAAGGAAACTCATGACTTGTATACGATTACATCATTTCTGTCAGGAATCACTCATGTCTTTGATTTAACCATTTATTGCATGAAATGGAAATACAATTTAGTTTGGCGGTATGGTTCCACTCTTTTCTGGTGCTACCTGCTGTAGGATTCAAAGCATGACATACAGATGTCAGATGAACAATACCAACATTTTACAACAGGGAGCACTATACGATCCCCCATGGGGAACATCAGATATCTTACTAGGTTACATACAATACAGAGCAGAACCAAAGCAGGTGGAGGCTGGGGCGGTGGTGGGCGAAATTCAGCTCAGCACACTTAACTTCGCAGAGAGTGTGTTTGAGATGGAAGGTCTTAAATTGACCGCCTATCAGTGTACCTGCATTTGATTGGACCGTGTTAGTGGTCAGCTGATAGGGGCGCATGACTAGAGTGTCCCACCAGAACTAGCTACGCCCATTTGGGAAGTACCTAGCCGCACCTTACAGGCCAGTACATGCCACCGTAGTTTCTCCTATAAAAAAAAACAACGTAGAAATGTAGAAAGGTACGATCTGTATCAATTTTGTTGGTTTTGATAGGAAGTTAAGGATGGATTTCTAGGTATCAGCTATTTCGATATTTCAGACTTGATAAAGAAATTAAACTTGCACATTATTGCACACAACCTTGTGCTACCATTTGAATGTAGCCATGTTTTAGAGTAACACTTGAAGTGGGCCTGGATGAGTCGACAAATTCACGAGTGTGGGACAGGACAAATTGGAGTATTTCTTTTTCCTCCAACTAATTGCTCCTTATAGCTGCAGCCTAAGATTGAACTGCAGCACAGCTAATTATGTAGCGACTGCCATGAACGACAAAGTGCCTGCTCTTGAGATGTATGGTGAATTCGGAGGTGCCATGGACAAAGGACTATAATGGCAATCAATTTGGGGCCAGGGAAGTAGTACGGCCTTGCTATCAAACTGAAATCACAGTAGCATCGAGTTGGGCTTTCCACCAGGTTATTTAAAATAAAAGGAACATTAGTAAATGAAAATCTTTTGAAGCTATCCTGTATGACAAAGTTCACCCTATAGTTTTTTCTGCTATTTACGCCTGCCTCCTGTCTTCAGTACACATTTCTACCTATCGATGAATCTAGATCAATGATTGATGACACTGACCAAGCCATGAAAGTGCAGCAGTTAGGTTGACGTACAGGTCCGTTGGCTGAGGAAAGACACCATGGACTTGCTGTAAACACACAGATAATTGGTTTCGTTTTGATTCGGCAGGCATGAGTGGAATAGAACATTTAGGTTTTACATTGCATTTTTAAATTTTTCAGTATACATTGTGATTTTATTTCTCTCTTTTAAGGGTATAAGGGGAAACACAAATGTCTTCTAATGCTTCTAGGAATCAAAATAAACAACACAGCCTTTATTAGAGATTCCCAAAATCTCTAATAAAAAACCTCTTGTGAAAAACATTTGTCTACCACTGGATGCTGGATGTTAAGTACACCATTATTTGCATGGATGTATCAAAGTAATATTGCCGCATTCTCTCCCAATGAAAGACTAAACCCTAAATATTAAAACAACAGCTTGTATGCTGGTTATCAAACAATAATAATGTAATATAGTATAGTCAATTTGGCAAACATGAAAGTACAGCCTTTCTTGTATTAAATATAAATATTAAAATAATGTCGGAGTCTTACATCAATCACTGCCATTTCTATAGAGACTTTCTATGCTTCTCTGCTTGCCCAATATATTATTAATGTACATTTCCCAGAAGCCCATTCTTACAAGAGGTTTATATGGTTACCAACCATTGTACCAAAAACACTATGATGAGTTTTCTTGACCTCACTTTATAATTACCTTCCGGAAACGAACACTGATTTCGAATGAATTTGACCTTATTAACCATTCAACCTCGTATAGTCATTCAGAGATCTCCCATCAGGATCTTTGAAAAATAGTTTTTTCCCGGCTGCCGCAAGTCACAAATGCAAGTAACACGCTTCCCTTGTGCTCAACATGTGTAGCATGCATGTAGTTGAACTGCATGGAAGCTTATTCATATTTAATTTATAAATATTTGCATGAATAATCATGTTTAATGTGACATTGTTGTCCGTGCATGAGCTGAGACGACTGTATCTGTTGTCATTCCATTTAGTGCCTCTACTCTTTTAATAATAGTGCACTTTGAAAAGTTCATCATCGCAGTCAGACTGAGCACCTGAGTGACCTGAGCCACAGGCAGATGGGCAGACAAATGAGGCGTGTTCTGCCATGTTAATCATACGTCTGGTGAATCTGTAGTTTTTTTAGAAGGTGAAGAAGAGCTGCGACTGATTCAATTATGCTCGATATTTGATAGACTTCCACACCAAAAGCTCCATTATTTACCAAGTAGCACATAGCCAGCTCATGTGGGGGTGATAATTACAGCAGTACATTTTGAATTCAATATAAAGAGTCCCTATACATTTCTGGACAGCATGCGGTGGTCTTTAGATGTGCTGACTGTGTAGAAGATTGTAATGAGCAGCCATGAGGATCATTGTGTTCTGGGTTTCTCTGAAGCTTGAACAGGGGACAGAAATTGTCACATGGTCAGTCCTGGTCGGCTCAGAAACCTTTCGTTGAAAAATAAAGCTTTTAATACAAATCGGTTATTAACATATATTTATAGCTTCTTGTCACTGAGGTAAAACAAGAAAAGGGAAAAAACATTTTTTTCTGTTAACAGATTTCTTTTTTTTTTCTGATATTATGTTATTTAATTCAACTCTGACATGTGGTGCCGCACTCACATCTAATAAGAGTCTGACATGTATACATTTTGAAACCGATAGTTTCCATCTACGGCACCCGAGAAAATGATCAGTTAGCCCAAGATAAGGACAGCAAGGATGTCCATGACCTCCTGTGCATGAACAGCGAGATTAACGTTGGCCTCCTAAAAAGATACATACAATTCTAAAAACCCAACGCTTACCCTGGCCTATAACCAGTTGATTAATTTATCCTTAAGCATATATATATATATATAGAGAGAGAGATATTATTATATATCACATGATGATACTGATTTTGTATTTTATGTATTTTGACCTTATTAAAGAAAATCATATCCAATACTGACTGTTTACTTATTACTATTGTAGAGTTGTATGTTTACAACTTTACTATTGTATGTATGTATGTATGTATGTATGTATGTATGTATGAAGTAGAGTGGATAGCACCCATGCTATTCGGACACCCAATAATGTCCTAAATCCGGTTCGTATGCCTTGGATGTACACATCAGATAGCAAAATGAAAAACATGATGAGGATTTAATGTTGTTATTCACCTCAGAGCGAGCTTTCAGACAGGCAGAGGACAGGCTGATGGTCACAACTAAACACTGAACAACCTCTCAACCTTTTCAATATGAATGTAAGGCAGACAGAGGGTGATACAGTCCATTTGAAAAAAATATGTTTATGAAAGGCAACAAGATTCACAAGCTTGTTCTTTGGTTTTTATTTATTTGTAATATGTTGTTCTGACTCAAACTCAAAACTGTCTTTTCCAGGTTATATTATTTTGTTTGTTATTGATTAATATTGCAGACAAGGGTTGCATAATTTCTAATGATGGAAGCCATTGGCTAAAATGTTGAAATAAGCAATGCTATGACATGTTTTATAAAGTATTGTCACACATGATACATTAAAAACAAATACAACCTCTGACCTCAAGTCTATAAGGAAAAGCAACATTGAATTCGCAGTTGAGTACACATTGTTGAAACACAGTAAACCACATAACCAGCAGCAGATATTGTTATCACTGTGAGTACATTTTTCAAACTGAATTTTTTTTCTTTATGTTGACTTCTTCACCAATATGAATAATTTAGAAAAATGGCCAAATCCATTAATATAAATGTAGCATAATAAAATTGTTCATACAAAATAATCTCACAAGTGTATGGATAACAACATTATAAATTCATGAGCTACGTCCACCAAAGCTGCTCCGGTGTTTTAAAAACTATTCCCTGTAATATTTCCTATGGCCTTCCAGGCTTTGGGCAGGCTCCTATAGCTGCAGAAGCTTGCACTTGCAGCATCTACACCAACATATAAACTCTTTTACTATTTATAATAATGAATCTGCTGCTAAAAATGACTTGCTTTGCGGTAGCATCTTTCTTGACAGTGTGTGTTCTGGTACAATCACATTCATAATCAGCCAATCCAAACAGTCCAGCCCCGAAAAGCCATCCTACGCTGAGGGCTTTGTTCTGGGGTTCAGTACTAGGGCCAATCCCAATAGAGAAATAAATTAAAAGTCCAAAAGTCAACATATGTAGCTTAAATTAAACTGTCACAAAAAAATAGACTGATTTAGGCTCTGTGGGTGGGTGGGTGAGTGGATGTGTGTGCGTGTGCGTGTGTGTGCGTGTGTGCGCGTGCGTGTGTGTGTGTGCGTGTGCGTGGATGGTACGTGACGTTACGACAAGGTGCCTAGGATATTTCCCTAACATAGGACAGGATAACAGTCTAGGCCTGTTTAGAAAGGTATAGCGTTATGACAAGGTGTCGAGGATATTTCCCTAACATAGTTAATTAGAAGCAGTCTAGGTCTGTAGATAGTTAAGACAAGACGCCTGGTATCTCAAGGAGCCCAGGCCATCTGCATGCAGAAGTGGACACTTGTAACTGGCATATAATTACCAACCAAGGATAGCACAACCTTGTCTGCCGGGTGCGCGTGTGCTCCGGATGACGTGACACCGAAAGTGAAAGTCAAACAGCTACTTATGAGTTGAAGGTGCGACACCAGCTGACATGGGAGATCTGTCTGGCTGGCCTAAGGGGCAGTGAAGAATGTTGATTCTGGGGGGCAGGGGCCCGGC
>JAOPJO010000002.1:20097062-20136842 GCA_027123675.1 Molva macrophthalma
GTGTGTGTGTGTGTGTGTGTGTGTGTGTGTGTGTGTGTGTGTGTGTGTGTGTGTGTGTGTGTCCCTGTGTGTGTGTGAGAGTGGGAGTGTGAGTGTGAGTGTATGTGTATGTGTATGTGTATGTGTATGTGTATGTGTATGTGTATGTGTGTGTGTGTGTGTGTGTGTTTGTGTGTGTGTGTGTCCGTGTGTGTACGTGTGTGTCTGTGGGTGGGTGTCTGTTTGGTATATAGTCAGCTATCTTGATAAGCATCTTCATTAGAAGTGACACTTCTCGGCAGGAAGAGGTAGTTTGTGGTAGATACTGTGAGTTGCACCTTAAAGTACACGTTTGTGTTTTCCGTTTCACAGGGGGGACGCTCTGTGCTCAAGGGAAGAGAATTATGAAATCAACAGAATGAGTAACATCCTGGGTTACTTAATGCAAATTACTAAATTAATTAAAGTAATACAAACCTTACACTAATATATTCCGAACTGTCACCTTTGTTCCTTTTCTGTTAATCTGTTACATTTTTTATTTTAAGATCATTGGACAATATGGGCCTACCTGAAATAAAGTTACACTTGTGTCAGTCATTCGCTAGACAATACTATACAGCAGCAGGCAGGGTTGCATCGAAGCTAGGCTAACGGCTATGCTAACAGCTAGCAAATATTAAACAATCCCAGAAGTCGCAATGATAAATACCACAGCTTTCGCCCCCAGGGAAATGGCCAAGCAGACTCTGGTTTTCTGACATCAAGAAGTCTTTGATTGTTTTAATTTTAATGCGATCTACAAGACCATAAGTTAATAACTTATGGAGATAGTCTGTTTTTAAAATACTCCCTGGGTGCATTATCACTATAGCCCAATCTTTTGTTTGTTGACCCCCCCCCCCCCCCCCCCCCCCATAAGCCTGAGGTCAGGGTGTGGGCCGGCTCCCTAGAAGAGACATTTGACAGTGACCTAAATACTGAGGAACAGACTCAAATTCTTCATTATACTTTCTCAAGAGTCTCTCCCTTTATAAAAGAATCATGAAATAGGAAGCCGTGGACTATATTTGACCATACAATCCCAAATGAAACTGTTAAACTATGCAACTACACCATAAGTTATACTGGAATATCATTATATATAGCATAAATGCTTTGTGTACTGACTGACTGATTTTACAGAGGTCTTGATAGCATGTGGTTATGATATAAAGTTTACACTCAACTGTATCAACAAAACAAATGAATATTCTTTCTCTGTACTTTTTAAAATTAAAATAAATGCCTTAAGGATTAATAACCAATTATTATAACCCTGTAATAAAGAGCAGATACACAGATTCATGTCACAAATCCAATCTAAATACTCCAAATGAATACTGTAATACTAAAATAATTCTCAACATTTGAAGTGTTAATGCGCTCTGAGCTGAAATTAAACCCAGTCTGCTCTCACGCACAGAAAGCTTGTCTCATTGTGTGGGACCTTTGCCTCATGGCCAAAACGACAAACGAGCTTCAGCAAAACAGCAATAATGTGTGTGTGCCAACCATGTGACCAGGCTGACTAAATAAAAGGGGCACGCCTTTCCTTTGGAGCCTTACAATTATGGCTGCTGCAGCTGAGAACAGTCCTAATAGCCAAGCCACGAAAGGCCTTGTTTTACAACATGTCCCAGTTCCATATGGTTTGCTTATGTTTAAGTGGAGCAGTAGTTTTAAACCAGTACATTTGAGGTTCACTGATGATGATGTATGCTTCTAGTCTTCTGGTCTGTCTATCTTTGAAATCACATTCATTCAGAACATTGTTTTGCCAACTTGTAGCACGACACAAACATGAGACGATTTATGTTAACATTGAGGACATTAAGCGACCTATTAGGTCTATATGTCCGAGCTATGCAACATTGCCAAGATTCCACCCACAATCAAGTGATAGTCCTATCTAGATCCTATATGCTTATACAAAAGGTCCCATGTTTGTACTTTGTCGAATACTTGAATAAATAGAGAGGCCTGAATTAAAAAACCTGCCCTGTGTGCATGTTGTTTTCCCCTTACTGGAACTTGAATCATGGGATACTTAACTAGGAATGCAACACTTTTTCAACACTACACACAACACACATAAGAACTCACCACCAAACAGGACCATTCAGAAAAAAACGAGCTAGGTGTTGTCGTCATGCTGCTTGATAATGAATTAAAACGTTCTGGTTCCGAACAATTTTGGGCTACAGCATCCTTTGAAAGTGGAACAATTCTGAAGGTCTTCCCTTGATAGTTTACAGTCAGTCATGCAGGAGGATCGCAAAGCATTTGTTGTTCAACGAGTACCAAAATGTAATTATATTGTAGAGTGGTGGTCATTTTATGAATGTAATTCATCGTACTGTTAGAGACTATCACCAGACATGGCTGATTCAAAATAAATAAATACACTTTTGAAATAGATTGAGGCACTTTGAAATCACTAGCAGCCCCAGCCAGTGACAGTCATGGGATGAGATCAGAACCAAGCTGACTCACAGCACTGGCTGTGTTCCGCTTCATTCATATAGAAATAAAACAAGTAGTGTGTGGGTGTCTGACTTAGCGGACTTTGGTAAAGATACAACGCCCACTCATGTTATTATACATGGGTGACCTCTTTTTAGCCGCTCGCAGCTCTCTCTTGGGGCCACAGGTCTGGACAAAATGAATTAACAACATGTGTACCCTTCTCCTACCTCCGACACACACGCAAACAGAAACACACACACACATACATAAGGCAGAACACCACACTCAATTAGACTTTCACTACTACTACTCCGTGGACCACTTCTGTTCAGATTTTTCTGTATTGGCTCCACACACACACACACACCCACATCCACACCCACACCCACACCCACACAGGTATGTGGGAAAGTAAACTGATTCAACGAGACATTGGTTTTCAATAGAAAAGGCATAAAGCCAAGCTCAGGGGATTACAAAGTGCACAGTACCCATTGGCTGGGGTACAGTGTGTACTGTGTACTGATGTTCTTAATAAATCTCATTTGTATCTGTATTGTGTCTTTAATGTGTCCTAGATTAGCATGGCTTGGTGAAACATAGCGTTGAGCACAACAAGGGCAAGTGTCGGGTCTTCTTTATAAAAGGGAACTTTCACTGGATTTTCTGACACACCTTAAAAAGAACCACTAAAACATTTACAACCTCTTTAGGTTTAGGAGATGTCAAATTTTCCATGTTGGAATAGTATTAAACATTGGCATGCATACAGAATATTCGGTTACTATGTATTGAATCAGTTACTATGTTAAAGAACAACTCCTAAAGGACAAATTACTTTTACAACTATTAAGCATCCAATAATATTAAACGATGCAATAACCCTCAAACAACGTAATTAGTGCTTTTACCATAAAGCTAATAGATTATTCTTATTCACACTAATTCAATAAAAATGACTACAGGTATTACATAATTGCTTTACTTAAAAGACAAAGAAATTCAATACATCTTAAAAATGTATTTTTTGATAATGAGTAATCAAGGCTAGATAGGTTTGCATTAAGCATTTCCCCATCCTAATTGCATCTATACAGTAAAACATGTCGGTGAATGGCAGACGCATGGTCAGCAATGACCTATGCAAGTCACATGGCTCACTGAGCGAGCCAAGGGCTGGAATGAGGTTACAGGTGGAATTTCCCTGGTCTCTTTACATGGTGACGTCACAGCCAATGACAAAGCTTTACTACTGCTGCCTAGCAATCAGAGACACCTGAGGACCTGAAACTCAGGTGACAGGCCCTGCTGTGTTAAAACAGAAACCTCAAATTAAGGAACTTTGACATAGATGGTTCCTCTATGATCTTTCAAAAGAAACTGTACAATCCTGGGTTTCTAGAAAAAAAACAAGAAGTACACTTTTATCTTTCACAAGTTGATTTCTTCATTTGTATCTATCAGCCGCAACACAACACTGCAATGGCCATGGCACATGTATGTTGCCATCTTGTGGTTATTCATTGTATATTGAAATCTAAAATAAATTGATGTTAAAATGAGTGGCCATTAGATCTATTTGGCTCTCACAAAAATTGGATATCTGTGTGTGTCTTCACACTTAGTAATGTGGTCATATTAACATCAATGGAAGAGACATCCTGGTTCGTTGCCCTAAATCATATTCTGAACTGAACAAACAAACATTAAACCCCAGTACTTCAGATATAGTTTTTCGCACATCATCGTCTTCCTTTCAACCTACAGCCACATGAAAGAGACTGTGCAACACTATTTTTAGTAGTAGTATTAATAATATCCCTCCATTGCTCTTTATCCCGCCAGGTCCAATGGTGCACACAGCGAAGCACTAATGGTTCATTCTGAACAGCAGAAGAGCTCAGCCTCTTCTTCTGGAGCGGCTAAATCAATAACCAGAACCCCATTAGGACGGGACTAGCAGAGCCCAGACAGAGTAAGAAGCGTAAGAAGATCTGCTGCTCCTTGCACTGTCTCAACATTAATATGTGCCCTGAACAATAACACACAGCACAGCTCTCCATTGTCTGTTGGCCACTGACACACTCCTCAGCTGCTCAGTCTGCAGAGGGTGACATCACTGTCACATGATGAGTGCCAGGAATTTCATTAGCCTCTACCCAAAGTATTCTGTTCCCGGTAGGCGAAAAAAAAACCTTGCCATTCAAATGCAACCGTAGCCGTAGCCTTGTATTTTGTTGTTTAAGTACAGACCAGCAGGATGCCAGACAGGTCATGCAGGGTTCATTTGGTGTGTGTTGTCAATTCGCCTTCTCGTTTGGAAGTCACTGCAAGTGAATTATGCATGACGGCCACTTTGACCATGAGACACAGACAAAGGGAAGACAACACAGTTGGCTGTTAGGGTAGAATAGCACAACAACCAAATACACTTGTCAGGTTAATATGAGCAAACAGCCACATAACCCCACCAAACTAAAAATAGGCAATTGTAGCGGATAATCCACTGGAGTGGAGAGAACAGTTTCCATTTATATGCCAGGAAGGGAAGACTTTCTGGGAAGGGAGAGAAATTAGGCTATCCAGCTGGTCTTGTCTGATATGGGCAAGGCAGCCAAAAGTCCCCTGGCTCTCCCCTCACAACTCTACGTCACAAAGGCGTTTGGCTAGGGGAAAGAGGACCAAAGTCAACCAATGAGATTCAGTTGGTTCGTCCCATGATACAAGCATCTTAACCGAAAAATGTAAACATCTGGTAAACATTTGGACTCCCCTGAAGCGGGGTGATCAACAATTTGAGAGAACAACATTTTGCTAAACACAGCAGACATGTAGGCCTGCTGGTTGAGGTTAAATCGGAGCAGAATACAGCAGAAGATTGTACGACTATAGTGTAATAGTTTTAATACATGTTTGGACTATTCTCTTGACCTTCCTATACCGTATGAATATATAGAATTCCAAAGAATATCTTAAATCCATTTTTTTTAAGTCGCTTAATGGCCATCATAAAGAAAGCATCTAGGATTCCGAATACCGTTCTTGGATGAGTCTATGACTGACATGACATCAAACAAACAGGAACACACACACAGAACAGTGCGTGCACGGCGGCTCTGTCACATGCCAGTCGTGGTGGAGGCGAAACTACAGACAACGGCAGGAGGGTAGCAGCAAAACCAATCAGTAGAGTCAGTTATCCCTGGACTATTCACATCATATGATTGCCATCATGCTATGGGTCATTGCCGTGGTGACACCACAATACTCTAGTCTAATTCACGGACCGGTTGGAGTACATTGAAGATTTACAATAACACATTACCAAGATTTAAAGAACTAAAAAAATATATAACCCACCGTCGTATGTACTCTGAATTAAATAGTGTAAAGAAAAAATGAAAAAATGTACATAAGATTCAAACATTTCAACACATCAACATAGCGTTCGTGGAAGTTATTTAATATTAAAACAAAGACTTACCCTCGTACAAATTGGCTTCCTACTCATTTATTGACTACCAGCCTGCCCTTCCGATGTTGTGAATGTGTCAGATTATATTCCTTGGTCCTTCTTTGTACTCAGTAATAGAGGTTTACATCCTCGCGAAATTCCTTGTCAACTATCATGGAGCCACTAGCAGCCTGGCAATAGGTTGTACTTTTCCCCGACAGCAATAGCTGATGCGTGGGGAATTCCTAGCAGTCACATTTTCCTGGGAAATGATTGGCTGGCATCCACAGTTCCTCTCATTTCTCTGGTAGGCGAGACCAGAGCAATGAGGAGAGCGTATTTGCTCGGTATGTAGTTCTTGATATTGTTCAATATATTCTCGACGCTATAGTCTACACTCGTTAAACCTATTGCCATCACCTGAAAATTATAAGGAAGGTAAATTAATCTGTGTCCACAATTTCCGTTGAAGAAGTCCGCTTCTAGTGCCTTTGCTACTCTGAGTGAAGATGTAAACTTTTTTTTTCCATTGGGCGGGGTTTGCCTTTTCTTCATTATCATTATCGAGACTTGACAGCTGTTCAGTTAACATACTTGAGAAGCTGAATGTGTATATTTAAGCTAAATGTTTGTGCTGGGAATAATTCAAACAGTTTTTACCATATGTATCCACTACAACTTGATTTAAATGTATTATTGGCTACAATACCCAAAAAAGAGTAGTTCCCATACCGGGAGTCGAACCCGGGCCGCCTGGGTGAAAACCAGGAATCCTAACCGCTAGACCATATGGGAGACAAGAGTTGCAAGCCATTTTGGGTTAGATGTATGTAACCTATTCGGTGATTTAGTTATCTACTTATTACTACTGAAATGTAAGCTAAATGCAGTAATTACACATTCTTCGTGTTGACATTTACATAAATGCATTGTGTGGCGTAACGTTACTTAATATCTGGCGATTCATAACGATTCACATAATATTGTATCTAATCTAAACACCTGTTTTGTATACATTTGAAATTAAATTGTATATTTTAAGTTATTCATTAAATAGAAAACCTTTTGTGATGAAGCGAATTTCAGTATTCATCCGACTGCAAAGCGAAATTCTTATCTATGGTTGTTATACATTGGCGAATAACCCCACCTTCTGGTCAATCTCTTGGGATTACGAGAAACTTTAGCCAATTTGTCAGAGAGTCTAGGGATTTTAAAGACATCTACCTTAATGACATTTACAGTTTCAGATGTGGCCTTTATGACAATGTCAGCTCTAGCAGTTTGGGGTTGCAAATAAGTAAAGTTTATCAATATACCGATAACCTATTGAATACGTCTGTCGAGAATACATGGAGACTGTTTACTTCATGATTCATGACACGTTTCCAATCAGAGTTTGGTAAATAATAGAAAAGTAAGATATTACTTATTTTTTTATTACATTAATGTTTTTAACATGATTGATATCTTAGAATTGTATTAACGAATTTGTATTTTATGCGCCATCCAAAATACTGTTGCTAAACAAATGACGTAATTTGTACTGGAAAGACACAAGTCAGGTGCCAGGTGTCCAGGTATAACTGACGTGGAGTAGTTGCAAAAATGAATACACACTTACTGTTGTTAATATATCTCATTCAATGTATCCTTTTATATCCTGTAAATTATGTTACATTTTGCATATATCTCTGCCTATTTCACCAGAACGTGGGGCAAGATTTGGTGAACTCTCCCCCTCCGCAAATAGTGGTAGCGCCCGACCACTTGAGACGGCAGCAGGCCAGTACAGGCAGCAAATATTTCACCAACTAATAAACATTAGTTAGCTGTAATATAAAGTATAAGAAATCTAGCAGGGTTTATAATTTAACGCGAACGTGTATGCTTGGGATTAGGGCTACCGTGTGACCACAATGTCAACTCCAGCTAGACGACGACTAATGAGAGATTTTAAACGGTAAGGAAATAGAAAACAAGCACAAATGGTAACGTTATAGCTAACATTAGCGACCCATGGTTAGCTTCGCTAGCTGTCGCTTATATGGTATAAATGGCCAATTACGCTGATCGGAAACCGATATATGTTTATGAAATAATAACTGGTTGTTATTCGATCGTGATCTATGTTTAGCCAGGGAACATGCCACCTGTTAAACGTGTTGAAGACAATGAGCGTTGAGGTGCAGTAGCTAGCTTCCCTGCTGACGCTGGGTAGGCGAGCGCAGGGATGTAACGTCAGTCATCTTAGATGTGAATTACTTCGTTGAAATAGGTTTGTAAAAAAACTCTTATCAGGATGATTGCTGATCTTTATATGCAAGGTCTCATAGTCGATCCGAATCGGTATCATTTGGATTGATCTTGATGGTTATAATGCTATTTTATAAATATACAGTGCATGGGTCTATAGCATACGTTATATCAAATATGGAGTGTATCTATCCCACTACAGCTCCCTTTGGAAACTTTGATGATTAAGATTGTATGCACTACATTAGCAAAATGTGATGTTTTGATCGTGGTCAAAATATATGCTATTTTGTGATATGGCAAATAAAACCTACATTCAACACGTGCTCCTAGTGTTAGGTAAAATCGATTCCCAGGAGTCTTTTGAACTCTGACCTGTTGAAAAAGTGATTACAAGTGTGTTTTAACATGAGATGATAAATCCAACTTATTTACTAGTGAATACAGCTCGATGGCAATGGCAACCCAGTAGTTTTATCTCAAAGTGTATAAATAATAATTTTTACGAGAGCATATCAGACACACCAGTCAAGGTTATTTCGGTTAGCTTCTCTATTTTGCCTTATATTTCTTTCTTGACATCGAGCAGTTAGTATTGGTCAAATTTTAATCTGTTCTTTATTGCATTGTAAGGCTGCAAGAAGATCCCCCAGCCGGGGTTAGTGGCGCCCCGTCCGAAAATAATATTATGGTCTGGAATGCTGTCATATTTGGGTGAGTGTAACATTTGTTAATTTAAATGTAGTTAGACCTTTTGTTATTAGTTTGGCTTTGGCGGTAAAAATGTACATATGCATGAATAATAATTACACACAATATGCTAACATGATTTTGCCAAACATTTGTAACTGCCATATTATGTATCAACTGGTGGCTTTAAAGAGTCCCTGATTCCAATCATTTTTTTGTAATTCAATTCAGTGTCTAAAAATGAAACTATGTTGTGTCTAAATCATTTTTTCATTTATTTTTTCAGACCAGAGGGAACACCCTTTGAAGATGGTATGTTGTCTCCAAGTCTTCATTAGCTTATCTGCCCTGGTCGATCAAGTACATTGGCTACAATATACCTGGCAATTACCATGACAGTTAAATTACGTTCTGGCACGTGGCATTATGTTTCTGTCCCAATTCCTTTCAATGCTATTTAACCAATCAAACAACCCTTTCAACCAGCTCATGGTCAAAGAAGATGCTTTGGCTTGTAACCATGTTTTTTCAAGGCACTCTTATTCCAACATGCCATTTCTTCTGATGGGTAATTCAAGTGGTGTTGAGGGACATATAGAAGCCTACTAGAGCTTAGTGTGATATTATAAAGCCATGCATTTTGTATTAAGCTTTGCTTTTCTTAATCCTAGGAACCTTTAAACTCACTATTGAGTTCACAGAAGAGTATCCAAATAAACCCCCAACAGTGCGTTTTGTCTCCAAAATGTTTCATCCAAATGGTAAGCTTTAGTATTCTTCGGGCATCATAAATTAAATCAAATTCTACTTGGAAAAGTGTAGTAATGTTTTTCCTTAATTTCTTTTTTTGCAGTTTATGCCGATGGCAGCATATGTTTAGACATTCTTCAGAATCGTTGGAGTCCAACTTATGATGTTTCTTCAATATTAACTTCAATACAGGTGTTTTTATCTATTCATGCACATCAACAGCATACTTGTTTCCATTCAAACAGGGTTGTAATAAGTGTTACAAAATATATTTGCAGCTGTATATTTCTTCAAGAGTTTAACTGGTCATTACTGGTGGGGATAGGGTAAACCAGGAACCATACATATATGCATTTCACAATACATGGCTGTAGAAAAGATTCTAATGGTTTTTGTTCATCTATTTATTTAAAGTCTTTACTGGATGAGCCCAATCCAAACAGCCCAGCCAACAGCCAAGCAGCCCAGCTCTACCAGGAGAACAAGCGGGAGTATGAGAAGAGGGTTTCGGCTATTGTCGAACAGAGTTGGCGTGATTGTTGACACGTGTGATTGTTTGTGAAGTATAAAAAATGTCCACCACAAGAGTAAAGACTACACAGATCATGTGATGAAAAACTATCATACACAATCTACAACACACAATCTGACAGTTTTCAATTTATCTGTCCCATAGCTGTTGCTATAGTTGTATAATGTTGTGTTGTGGCATTGCCTTCTACAGATGCTATTGTTGGGTGGTAGCATGTTAAAGTAAATGTACCTTGTTAGATCTGGGTTACTTCTTAGATGCACCTAATTCTCCCTTCACCTTCAAACAAAACATTTTTCTGTCACCCACCAAGGTTGGGCAATGATTGACACATGTACTAAAGCTAAGTGTGGATTGCAGTCGCAGTGTCAAACATACATTTATATTTGTATTTTTAGAGGATGTTCTCAAGTTACCATGTGTTCAATGTTATCTGCTTCTTTTTAGCCTTTTTGAATACCTTTTGAAGAAAATGTATGATGGGTTACAAGAAAATGTGCTAGTGTGATAAGGTATGCTGGTGCTGACATCCATCTCTCTTACAATCAATGCCTTTGAGATATGCAGGCTAGATTTCTAGTTACTGGCTCTAGACTACATGTTCAAGCCATGCCTTTTATTATATACATTTTCTTTACTTGACTATCCAGACATGTTAAGGATCGAATTATGTGCCCTTTCCAGGCACTTATGGGTTGAGTATGTTATGCTACCCCTTCACCACAAAAAATAAACTCATAAGCTGACTCAACTGCCTGAACATTGGTCTCATTTTCTAAGGCGCGGTCTTCGGTTTAACTTTGCACTAGTAGCCCATGTAACAAAATGTATATTTCTTCTTGTAAATAAAATTAAGATAAGCCAGTTTTGTCATGGCCCTTGCTTTTACAGTACCTCTTGAGAAAATCTACATCTCAAAAGTTTAGTTTGTTTCCGGTTTAATTTATTCAATTACAGATGTAAAACAAGCAGACATTCACACAAATGAAACACCAGACAGTTAACAAGATCACAGCTTTCACAATTCCATGTGAAGATAGTTTAACACATGGTAGCTTTCAATTGAAAATACACATTGCAAGTGCTATTTTGGATTTTAGTTCTATCAACGGTAAGATTGGGCATATAGTATTTTTCGCTGTCATGGTACTTAACATGTAGAGTTGCATATTCTGCTACAGTGAAAGTTGAAAAAAGGAAGGGTTTCTGACCAAATTTCAGTGATGTTTAATCAACAAATAACCAAGGCATTCGAATATGAAAGCACTGAAAACAAGCATGTAGTGCAGAGACCAAAACAATAGACTTGTGGAATGGCAATTTTTATTTATCTAAAATACCTTATTCAGGCTTAAACCATAATGGCAGAGGAATGCAGAAACATCCAAGTTGTTTCTAAAAGATACCCTACTATTAATCTGTATTGTATTGTATGAGTCAGTCTCCAGTACGAATATTACGGTCATACTTTTTGTCCAGAGGTCCATGCCAACGACAAGTGTTCATGCAAATCAGTGAGAGGCCTGAGGTTTCACCAACTCGTAGCGTCCCACCTGTCCCTCCTGTAGCAGCTGACCGATGAGCTGGTCTTTATGTACCTTGCGGCTGACAACAAGAAAGCGTTGTCTGCCCTGTCCGTACGACTTGCTGCGTAAGCCATATTTCTGAGATATGTGGTGGATCTGCTTACGCTCGTCGTTGTTGAGGTCAGTGGAGAAGCGCAGGTCATCTTGGCGGTCGGAAGTGGCATAGTTTCGGATGATGTCTTCAATATCTCGCTTGCTGAGCTGATTCCCAGGTTTGTCCATGTCCATACCGAGACCTTCTCTGGAGAACTGCTCCTTGACCTTGATCGGCTCTGCGATTCCCTCCCCGTCTCGGCCGAGTCCACCACCCTTCCAACCCATCTTGCGGAGAAGCTGGTTTCCAATGTTGTCCTCCTTGATCTCCTGCTTTATGCTCTCTTCATTAGAGCGTGCCAGGATCTGATGGCGTGATATGGCATCACAATGACCCTCCTTCCTGAGGTTAGATTTAACCACGGCCTGCGTCTGTCTCAAAGTGGCCAGGGCCTCTTCCGCTGCGATGTGTTTCACTATTTTCTTTGGCCCGATACCTGCCGCTACATACTGTCCTTCCAGATACACCTCACATCTCCAGCGGTGGTCAGGTAACACGGTAAACTTGTAGTCGGCAGATACTTTATTAAACTGAGCAGTGTCGTTAATGATACAGATGGCATTATCTGAGTTTTCAAGAATAACCAACTCACTCAAGTGCTTTTTCCTGCCAACCTGTTGCCCAAACCATCCACTAGAGGGATCCGACTGATGGTTTCCTCTGGGATACTGCGACTGTTGCTGCTGCTGCTGCTCTTGTTGCTGCTGCTGCTGCTCTTGTTGTCGTGCTGCCTGATTCATGCGAAGTTTCCTTACTGCCTCCTCTGCTGCTGCATGCTTAGAGCTCTTCTTTGTGCCCCTAGACTGGGCCACTAGCTCCTCCTGCAGGTAGACACTACAGAGCCAATAACTGCTGTTTGGGACCAAGTCAAACTTATAGTCAATCTTCATGCGGTTAAAGGCAGCAGAGTTGTTCAGTATGCATATAGCATCATGAGCATTGTCAACGACCACAAATTCTGTCCAGTGTTTACGTTTGTCAGGCTCATACTGGCCCTTTGAGCTGGGTGTTGGCTTGTCCTCTGGATTTCGAAGTGCAGGCAAAAAGGCTGGGGTAGGACTGTGCACCTGACATACCACAATGTCGGTGACAATAGAGTGTCTATACTTGCGCTGCACAACACGAACTTCAGCCGGCTTCAGGAAGAGTTTAACAGCCTGCTCGGAGGCACGGTCCCTGGCTCCATTTTTACTGCCCGAGTATCCAGTAGCAAGATATACACACTGGCACCTTAACTCACATGCATAACCTTCCGTTAGTACTTTTCTATTCTTCGGGAGATCGGCTTGAGGAATATCTTTCAGGTTGACATAAATATACTCAGGGTTGGTCTTGCAGGCCTGGATGCTGCGGCTCAACATGAAATTGTAATTGGGCGAGTCGGTTCCAGTCATGTACATGGGGTCTCTAAAGGAGACTGCTAATGCAGCTGACACATTGGTAATCAATCGCTGTTTCTCTTCCAGGATCGCTGAAGATATGGGCCGAGGTTGTGGTGGCGTTGCAGACTGTGCCAGACTTGGGCTGATCCTGCCTGGGCTGTTGTAAACTCTGCTAAATGGCCTGCTGGAGGATGGACGGTCCTGGGGACTAAACCCCGACCCTTGCCGCCCTGCATCCCACGCTGCTGATCTATTTCCTCCGCTGTATCCATCATGCCGGTTGGGCTGAGAGTAGGAATCTGAATTCCGAGAGCCATGGGCTTCATATTTAGCGGTATAGTCCTGCTGCGTCTTTGCCATATAGTTGGAGGCAGCCCCACGGGCTGCATAGCCTAGACCAGTACTAGTACTACCTGAGGGTATATCTCTATCTCTATCCCTGGTCCTATCTCTATCCCTATGGGAGCTCCAGGAGTCAGAACCATATGAAGGTACTCTGTCAAAGGCAGATCTGGTGGTAGAGTATCCCTGGGCTCTTCCACTGCCGTAGGAGGGCTGCTCGGACTCCCATGATCTTGCACCATGAGAATCACTCCGCTTGCGCTCTTTATCATTTTCCTTCTCATCAGTGCCAGCACCGCCACTGCTCCCCCCACTGACAAAGTGTACAGGCTCAAATCGCGGTCTGGCACCAAACTTTGATATTGGCATTTTCCTTATAGGCTCTTCTCCTGTTACAAACAGCATAACAACAATGTTTAGAAGCCTTGATTGACCCAATAGGTCAACGGTAAACCATACACATAGGTCAATAAAAATCATGATAGCATATTGTGTGTAATTGTTATACATGCATATGTAAATACTTACTGCCATCCGATGAATTGGGTCTCTTTTTTGCTTCAGAATTTGTACTCAGGTCAAAGGAGGGCATTTCGCCAATGCCAAGCCCTTCTGCCATTACCAGCACCTTACAGTCAGAGCCAGGCCATACCTATTATTGAAAGTTACGGTGTTATTCTGACAAGTTCATCAGATATCATTGCTTAAACTTTCTATAGAAGACGTCGAACAAATGCATACTATAGAAAATTATTTCATAAAAACGTTCATCAAAACACTGCTTCTAACAACAACCTGTTCACCGCCAACCTTCCCACGCCAATCGCGTAAGTACAGCCTTCCTAAGCACCCACTTATATGTATATTGTTACACATATGAACGCGATGGAGACATGATTTTCGTTGTAAACAACAGCACGAGGCCTACGTACCAGAGTGACGCAGTAACCCGAAAGCCCAAACGCTGTACCAGAATCTAAGCGGAAATGCTTCCACTAAATTAGTAATCTACCAATCAATATTTGCAATGGTATCACGGTGCAGACGAATGATGTGGTTTTACCTTACGACGTAGCCCTGGTCCAGCGAATCATCATCGGTAGTTTAGTAGAGAATTAAACTATACGGACCGATATGTATCAGCTAGCTAACTGCTAATAGCTAACTACCTATGAATGTTATATGGACGCAGACTAGCTGGCTTAGCGGGCAAGCTAACACCAGCAGCCTGGTAGCATCAACTCCACAAAACCTTGCAGTGTAGCTTTCGGCACAAAAACGGCCCACAATTAAAAAAAGTGATGCAAATCTTGTTCTGAATACTACTGTATAAACTGTACGCGAACCCGCCACAACCAACTAATACTACGTTAACGCTACAAAAGCGTCCATTTTCTGTCTGACTACTGTAAAAATCATGGCGGCTGTCACTGACTGCACTGGCCCACAATGCATTGCTGGATCCCATGTAATTATTAAAATAATAGTAGGAACGTTTGAAGAAAAAACACACCATCAAGTGGGTCATAAGTATTCTATTTTCATACATACATTCTTTTTCTTATTTTAATTTTGTACAGGCAATAAACAGAGATTTTGGATAGGATTGTTTTTATTGAAAATGTACAACAGATTCAAACTACAAGAAAGTAGGCCTAATATGCGTTGTGGAAAAGTATTGGAATACAAGAAGTGATGACAGATGCTAAAAATGTATATTTCCTGACACCATTTTGTTCTTTACAGTGAAAGCCACATCCAAAGGTAATATTTCATAAACTCCACTTCAATACACAAAATATATCCTTATAAATTATATAAATGCACAGGTATTCTTCACTATTTCTCTATTTGGGGTTAAAATTAAACTAAACCTTATAGTAATATTTGGCAAATGGGTTCTACAATTATAAGACAGCAAATATACATTAATAATGTGCATCATAAAAAAAAAAAATAATATAGACTGCAAATGTAGTTAACCAGGGATAAAGCAAGGGAAAAGGTCATGTTCACTTCAGTAATGAAATAAAGGTATGCATGCAAAATACAGAATAGGTTGGTGATTGTAAAAGCACTATATTTAAGAGGGCACTTAATGTGACCTCCATGGTATTCAAGAATGTAATCCAGACCGTAATGCCTTTTAATAAGTGCCTAAGAAAATTATGGATTCAGTTACCGCAGGATTTTTAAAATATAAATGTATATAATACCAAGGTTGTGTAATGGAGGTGTAATGATTTCAGCATGTGACGGCTCATTTTTTCCAACTGAAAAGGAAAAAAAACGACTATTTGTTCGACAATTGTTATTGTTAATAAGCAATACTTAATAACATACTTGACCCAAGAGGTATGTCGTTGAGTGCACTTTTTGTATTAGAAACAAGCTTTCCCATTAAAAAGGAAAGAGATAACTGTAATGTTATTTAAAATGGAGACAGATTAAACAGTAGCAGATTAAACAAAATAACTCAAAATATTTCTGTTTCGTTTCTGTTTCTCAAGGGTAGTCTCCTATTTTTTTGAAGACAGCAGTGTCAAGTCTGAGCCTCCCCACTTGGCTCAGTTTTATTTTATTCCTTATTATAAATACCATGCGAGTCCACATAAGGCCTTATTCGACAAATCAGATGAAAGGTGCAAGATTAAAAAGGTTGATGCAGGGAGTAAGAACAGAGGAGGTATTGGGTGTTTTAGTTCTTGTTGAAGCTGCAATCCCCTCTTCTGACGGCCAAGATTAAAAAAAGCTAGAGAGACAGAGAGAGGGAGGGAGGGAGAGAGGCAGGTTAGAGGAGATGGCCAAGCGAAAGTGAGGACGAAACCATTAGGATTCACTTTTAGATTGCAGAGGATATTTCAGAGGACGAGCACCACGGCAGTTTTAGTCCTCTTCATGCTTTTGCAGGGAAAACAGTGTTTTAACGGACTACTTCATGCCGTCCGATACCTGCTGAGAACATTGACTTCACTTGGTTGTCCAGGGTATTTAGAAAAGACACCAGTGGGTATGTTTTGTCTTTAAGAAATACCTTCTCTCTGACTGGTAATCGTAAGAAAATATGTTTGCCATCGATCCAACCTCAGCCAAAACACTACCAGTAAAGCATACAAACGAAGCATACGTGTGTAGAGCAAATATGAAAGCTTCTGCTGCACAGCAATCAGAATTGAAGTTAGAGAAGCAGAAAAAGCAGTTTGGAATAGAAAACAACCAATAATGAATTGTTAACACATATTACGCAGGGAGGATCATGATTAGGAAACACAGAAGGGTGGGGTCCACAAAGCCTCGGGTCACAATTTGGGGTGTTAAATACCCACAAAGCCTGGTCCCTTAGCAATACTTCAGGGTTGAAGACCTACTCAGTGCAGAGCCACGGATTACTGCAAAGGAAAGTGAATACACAGACTATTAAGTGGAGGATTAGGATGGAGATATGGAACACTCGTTGATTGTACATTTTCATTCCATCAACTCCAGGCCCCTGGGGACCCCAACACATTGGCAATTGAGACGGATGGTGACAAGTCATCTGTATTCAGGGTGTAAATCAACAAGGATGCGTGTGGAATACACACACAGACACACAAACACACACTTATTATTTGGAGCACAGCCTAACAAGCTCAAATAGATAATGTCAGGCGGGAACTAATATCCTTTTCTATGGTGTTCAAAGTCAAATACATTTGTGACCCCAATTTATGGCATACTGTATGACATATCTTCTATGGAAAATAAAACTAAAGTGGACACACAAAAGCACATAAATCAGTAAATAATGTAATATTAGATGTTGTGCTCAATACACAATACCAAAGGATTGTGGCCACAATTTCCATATTTTGTTAACGTTCACATTTATTCATCATTTTAGATAAAATACCATCGGTTTAACACTGATACATCTTTTTCTTATTTTTCTGTATGGGTTAGTTTAATGTGCTTTCGTTTAAGGTTATACAAAAAGTTGCATTCGCATAGGAAATACACAAGGAATAAAAAAAATCACATTTGTAAAAAAATATACGTAACAAATGTGAAGGCGAATACACAGGTATGAATGTATGAACGTTAAGACCCATGAGGTATAGGAAAAGAAGAGTATGTATTGGCTCATGCATGAGGCTAGAATGATAGATCACTTTGCCCTGTTATAATACGATGAAATCACTATGTAAATCCATATATGATATCGTCATGGACTTAAAAATAGAAATTGGGATTGTATTTTAGTGAAGGCTTAAGTGAATTCCAGCCCATAAGATGCAGACTAACAGTCTAAAACTTTCTCAAAATGTAACGTACAAAAATCTATAGTTAAGAAAAAGGGGTTTCTCTTTCCAAACATCCTTGTTAGTAGTCCTTGGTCACTGACAATTCCACAGAAAGCTGTAGACGTCAAGCCACAACACTGCTTTGATGACGACAGAATGAATGTGTTGGCTCAATAATCATTACACTTTCCATTCCGTTGTAATGACCCGCGCAGCCACTGTTTTCTGATGAGATCATTGCTTCAGTTTATATTTTTTGGTCCATAAAATGAGACTGGAATGTGTTTTTCTTTTAAATTATTGAAGGCTTCGCACACCCGTCAAGCTGTTTAGGCATGACTGATGGGCTAGTCCTAGATACTCGTCGTACAACACGTTACCTTTCCGTCCATTGTGGATTTCATGTGTCACCTCGGCCTCAACACACTAAATCAACGAAGACGGTATTTTTTGGTTTCTCAAAATAATGGCCCGTACGAAACCACAACTAAAGACAAGCGTCATTCAGTTAGGACAAAAAAGGATGCATGTTTGGGTAAAATAAAAAAGTGATATTAGTGGCTTGGTTGGTGTCAGGGTTTACAATGGGGATATGGAGGGGGTAGGGCCCTGCAGGGGTGATTTGGTGACAAGTCATTCACAGCAGGGTTGAGGGTGCACTTTTCAACAGGAATCCAGAACTGGAAATAAGAGAGAAGGGTGGTTATTGCTTTCTAAGTGTTAACACAACTACGGCTACACGTTCCATTAAACATTAACGGCATAACATATACTTCCCATTCGTGTTAGCTCGGCTATTCGGACGACAAGAAGCAATCAGGGACGACTGACAGCACTTTTGCAAAGTGTGCGATGATGTCAACGATAGGATGTAAATATACGCTTATTTCTACAATCATTTTGGCTTTTGCGTCTAAATTACACTAATAATTGGGCTTTTGTATTTACTTTGTTTCTCCCACGTAAATTAAAGAGTAACCATTTCTGCCCTCCCCAAGTACATCAGTCACTGCTTAGTTGTGTCTCTAAGGACTCTCCCCCCAGTAGCATGTGTGTGTGCGTTAAACAGTGCCGAGCAAGCAGGGGCTTTTACAGATTTGTACTTGCAGGACAGATGTCTTCATTATCCTACCCCCCCCCCCATATCTCCCCTTTGTTGACTCAACAAATAACATTATTTCTCTCAGGATTTGGCCTTTGTTGTTATACAACAGAGGGGGGCCAACGCATGTCTGCGAGATCAACACAACAGGTGTGGCCCAATAATGGCAGAGAGCCCGGGGCTGGGGGCAGCACCAGTGTGTGGGCATCGGCCCTGAATGCTTCTTTGTGTGATGGTAGGGATAGGCAAGGGAAAAAGGACTTGGGCTGAGAATAGCAAATTATGGGGTTAGAGTCAAATATAAAATGTAGAGGACACAATTAATCTATAGGGGGCAGGGGGATGTGGGCGACTTCATTTGACGATGGCACTCTTGTACTTGTAGATTTCAGTTTAAGTAGACAAATATAATCTGTCGAAAATGTCTTCCTATTTGAGGAGGGAAACCTTACCAGGAGAGGGGTCTCATGCAGTAGGCAGCGAGTGGGGTAGGTGGGAGTTAACTGGAAAACATTACATGCATCAGCACAACAACATGCGGTAACTTAATTATCCATTTACATTGGTACGTCCATTATGAGGCCTAAATGGAAGGCAATATGAATAGGAAGGTTATGAAAGGCAGAACATGGGAGGAGGGTTGAGAATATGTGGGAGCACGGCTTTCCTGTTTAGAGGGTTTGTTTTGAGGAATGAACAGAGGGAAGCGGGGAGGCTGGAAGGAAAATATGTTTAAAAGGGAAAAAACAATGACCTTTTTTTAGTGCAAAAGTCTTCGTCCTTTTTTAAACGGGTACCGGGTCTCATCAGCTTGAACATACAATCAGGAGGAATTACCAAAGCAGCTTGACCAGCCACATAAATAAGACATAACTCATTAAATCTGCAAATATTCAGGATTGATATGGATAAATACAAACACCATCAATGTTATTTTTGTATTTGTTGGCATTACTGACGGTATCAATGAGACAAAGGGATTGATCTTATGCGAGTCAACCCCCTTGTGTGAACAGACACCTGAAGGACAGGCACCGTGCCTTTAGACTCAGCCGCAAGCTGAGAGTTTATGTAAAATTACCACACACAAAAAAGCATACAAATCAGTAAATACAATGTACAAGAAATGTTTTGTTTAGTTAATGTTCGTTTTCAGAAAGGTAAACAGACGGCAAAATCCTGTACAATTACCTTCTACAGGTTATACACGTTACATACACATTGCTCCACTGAGAACATTAAGCATGTTAAAGTGATATTAATACAATGCAATTTGTTATGCTCTAGTACCCAGACTGCTCCAATGTTCACTCACAGCTGGCGATTCCTTCTTTATTTTTTTCAAACGCAACCAAACCAATAAAAGAGCACTTACTTTTTCCTCTCCTTGTCTCTCTTGAGTGTGGTGGAGCCCCCTGCCTGCTGAGCCTGGCTCTGCAGGAGTTCTGCTGCGGTCTTCTTCTGTTTGAACATGTTCAGCTCGTCATCCAGAGATTTCCTCTTGTCCTCAAGCTTCTTCTTCTCGTCCTGGTGGAGCTTTTTCAGGCGGTCAAACTTCTCATGCAACTGTGTTAAGGTTTACAGGAGATTTTGGGGGTGTTAATAAAGCAGGAATAAGGAGAAACCCATATCAAAGTGATTGTATTGTAAATAGGTAATGTTGAGTACTGAAGCACACATTAACAAACACCCATGCACGCACATACAACCACACACACACACACACCTCTTTCTCGGCTTCCTTGAGCTCGCCCTCCTTCTCCTTGACTCGCTGGACGAACATCTGCCTCATCTCCTCTTCCTTCTTCTGCAGCTCGCCCATAAACTCATTCCTCTTAGCCTCATAGGTCTCCTGCAGACTAAAGTGTACAAATATGCATGATAATAATAATAATAATAATAATAATGTCAGCAATCTCATTTCATAGATCAGGGTTTACAGTGTGCAGCAGTGATGTAATGGGTGTAGGACATAAGGGGTGTCCCCCCTTTTTTCCCCCAACTCTACTTATACAAATAAAGTGAAGGTTGAATATTCAGAAAAAAAATGAATGATAATGTTGATGATTTTTGTTGCAACATTGAGGAAATAATAAGTGAACAAAACGCTTTATTTGTTAAATCTGCCCAGTTGGTGCTCCACACATTGGTCCCTGAAAAAAATAGGAGTATATCTGTGGAGTGTGTATGGTTGACGGATGGTTTAAGCAGCCTCACCTGGCCCGAGTCAGACTGATGAGACTCTGGGGCTGGGTGAGGCTGCACAATAAATGCACACAGGTTAAACCAGCCATCACCACACACACTCAAAAAAGATCTATGACATGGCAGTATGGAACACCTGCTCTTCCTACAACAATCTACAAACTCTCCAATAACCCGGTTTAAACATCGACAACCTGTGTCCTGGTGTTGGGGGAGCCCAGTAAAGCCAACCAGGTGGTGGAGCGTGGCAAGGGACAACTGCAACAGTATCCATTCCCTCCCATGGCCTTGTCCTGTGACTGTGAGCGCCGTGAACCCAGGGGCCGCACCTGAAGGGTTTGCTGTCGGGGTCCGTGTCCTTGAAGCCCATCTCCTCCAGCTTGCAGCGGCGGTACAGCTCGTAGTGGCGTGTGTGCGTCTGCTCCCGCAGGTCCTCCATGTTCACCCGGATCAGCATCTCCCGCAGCTTCACAAAGTCGCAGTGGTTCTCGTTCTCCACTGCCGAAGCCCGAGCACAGCCGTTAGATTCGGTGTATAACACGGGGGAACAATAGTTTACGGTGATTTTGTTACAGCACGCATCAGTTTGCACATTGTTTGCAGGGGATAATAGGTTCACTGTCAAAACAAATGGGGAAATATTGGACCTCTGCTATGTAGCATGCACGCAGGCACACACGGCGTGCCAGACTCAGGCCAAAACTATTGTACTTAAGCTGTGGCGGGAAGGCATGACTCATGCACAAACCCTTTACCAACTTCCACACACGCTAAACGAACAGGAAAACATCCAATGGGATATAACAGATACTTAATACGGGCATTATAGAAGCTACAGTCACATTTACCATAATGCTGCATCCGACTCAATACTCCTATGGAGTCGTGATTGCATTGGTGTGAAATATTGATTAGAAAGGGTCAATAATTAACTCACTGAAATCATTGTATTTAGCAACAACAATTCTTCGCAGCTCTCGAAATGTCCTGGTTATTGTCACGACTGCCGCAGTGTCCCATGCACCGCGCGGTGGGGGAAGGGTGTATACAGCCATGTACAGCATGATTCCAACACATGAATCCAAGTTTCCTCGTTCCGTGGTTGCATTTGATCGGAAGGGCTGGTGTAATCTGACGTCTCTAGCAACCCATCATCCTTCACCACAACCAGGGTCAACATTCCAGCCCCAAATAGATGGCTTGGATAAGTACGACTAGTGTTCATTTTTTGTTCCCCCCCTATCCTTTCCATTACTGTAAATAACACTTGGGATGTTGCTTGCATCTTGCCATCAGACATACAGTAAATATAGTTGCTAGGGTTCTAGGTTTGATGGGTCAATGGCTGCAGTTGAACCAGTAGACATCCTTGAGTGAGATGCCTCAATAACATGTATTTGAATTCCCGGTAAATCCCTTTGGATGACGCAGCATCTCAACAGCCTGACGCCTACATAGTAAACAGCAATAGATACATTTTAATAACACACATGTAATCCCACATGACAAACTCGACCGCTGACACTCCTTTACTGGATGAAACCGCTAGAGTTGGGGGAGAGGAGTGGTTCGGAGAAGGGGGGGTGAAAGTGTCTCCCTCTCCTCATTTCCTCCTCATTTCCTGTGGGAGGACGTGGTCCGGCCTTACCCTGCACGGTCCCCCATGGGTACTGCCGAGCCTTCACCATCTTGTTCCCGATCTTCACCTCCTCAGTGCTCCCCACCACGGCAAACGGCAAGTGGCCCTGCGGACCGGGGGGGGGGGGGGAAGAGAGAGAGAGAGACTTATACACTACCACTACTTACAGCCAACATACGGAAGTGCATTACGTAAAGTGGTGCTATCGTCATCATCTTCCGATTTCAAGCTCCATCCAAAAGCCGCTTTGACAAATTGACGTGAAGTGGTTCACTTATGCTCTGGTTTATCTGTTATCCCAGGCTCCTCCTCTCGCCGCTCCATATCTCAATAAACAAAGAGAGTGTGACAAGGCTAGCGCTGAGCTAACATATTACGCAAGCTGTGTGTTTCTACGTACGTTTGTTTTGGGTTCGGCAGTTGTCACTCACACTAATTGACATGCTACTGCATAATGGGCAATAGCAGAAAATATATCTATATTTTTTTAAGTATTTATTTGATAAAACATCAGTCAAATGCACCTCAGTATTTATTCAGCATTTCAGCAAACTAGTTTTAACAAATGAGGGGGCAATGTGACATGGGAAGACCTGGAAGACAAAATCTGGCATTTGTCAGAAGAAGGGAATGTCAACAAAGAAGACCAGCACTAGTGGGCTGACCGGGGAGGACAGGAGTATGTCCCAGATATTTAGAAAGCACAGCACAGCATGTATCCATGTTATTAGCAGAGCAACAGAATCCTGGTTCGGGGGCTCCATTGATCCGTTTAACCATTAGCTTACGAACACATCAGTTAGCAGTAAGAAGAGGATCTCGTGGGAGCTCAAAGTATTTCACTCCCATGAATTCTCTCTGGGTGGTGTCGTGAGTAAGCTCTGGGTCATGTGTCAGCGGCCATTTGGGGCCTTTCCCACAGCGTGGGCTTCCTGCAGTCAGAGGAGCTAGCCGATTGTACCGCTCTGAAGAACACGCAGCCTTCCCACAGTGGCTTCCTGACAACCAGAGTGGACACAGATGGCGCTTGTGCTGCCTGGCGATCACATGATATGTCACAGCCACGCACCATGAGGTCTACGAGAACACGATGAGAGCGCACTTTGTGGACTTAGAAAAAAACTAAAATAAAAGAGATCTTACGTTCATGGTGGAGTTGATCTCGGCCACGGTCTCGTCGTCCGTGGGGAACTGGTAGATCTGGACCCCGTTGCTGACCAGCTCGCTGGTGATTTTGATCTTGAACTTTGTCAGCTCGCTCTTGGAAATGGCATCGGACTTGGCAATGATTGGAATGATGTTGACCTGATGACGAAGTTAGAACACGAGAGATGTCGAGGCGACGAGAGAAACCGAAAACACAACATTTGGAGTACACTGTTTAAATGTGGAACAGCTTGGCGGGGATCAGGTCTGCTGCAAGTCTAAATTTAGAAATAGGGTAAAAAACAGAGCAGACAAAACACTTCTAACAAATGCATATCAAGCTGTTTCAAAGACTAGATATTAGTCTTTCTCATACAAATAGCAAACCGATATTCCAGCCATTAAATACCTTCACTTCTCGGGCACAACATAAGCTATCCAATTTTGATTAGGTCAAAATATCCCATTTGACCTATCAAAATTGGTCACTTCGACAAACTGATTCAAACTAACAGCATTCATTTTTGCGTGTGCCTCACATTTATAGGCAACCTGCTTGCTAAACACTGAGAAGGATGACTAAACAAATATATATACTTATTATTTTCTCTGCCACAACCTTATCGGAGGCGTTATCTGTGCTGTGCAGTCATGCAGCAGGGTATACACACTTAAGGGCTGCCAATCAACCAGGCCATTACAACACATCTAGACAATAGGACTTCAAGTTTGCAAAAGATTAAAGGTTAGCTCTCTAAGGTCTCTATCTTCTCTATAGTTGAAGACCTACATATTATTTTACATTTAATGTATGTATTTTTTATATATTTGCGCCAAAACATTAATTTGCGCTAACTTGGCTGGTATGGCCGTATAAGGTTATGACACATACCTGCACTGGCATTAAACATTAAAAGTATTTTGTCCAATGACATTGCTCTGTCGTCAACTTTAACTCATAGCACGGTGATTGACAGCTGGCTTTGGTTTTTCTGACAAATATCAAGGCTAGCAAGCTTGCTCAGCCCTAGCCACGCGACAAACCCTCCCACATTTTGAAAAGCTACGCCCCGACTGCACCTCCGGTTTTATGCAGACGACCCCTCGCGAAAGATGCTTTTTTTTCACTCCGTTGGACAGGGCCTTTAACCTTTATCACCCAGGGTAGCATCAAGCACTTGTAACACAGGAGTATCCCGCTACATAACCTATTCACCTGACATTCGTGTCCGCCGAAGTCGGAAGGAAAGCGGATCACCCAAAGGAAACCCACGTAAACAAAGGGGGGGGGGGCAGGTGTGCTGGAACATGCACGGAACTGAAGCAACAATGCTAACCCCCGGGGGGGCGGGGGGGGCGTCAAGCCTTCTGGGGTATAGGTCGCTGGGCGAGGAGAACATTTGATTAATTTGACTATATTCAAATAAGCAGGTCCCATACAAACACATGACCACGGCTGGCCAGTGTTGAAGTGGATGTGTGGGCGGTGTGAACGTTTGCAAAAGTGTACAAAAGCGGAATAGTGTACATTTTTATACCACTTCACTTTCTAGCTTCAGGGATCTCTTCTTTTCTTGTTGTAATCAGGCCACCGAGAGTGTTTCAGACATCCATGCAGCCTCGACAAGTGCAATAAAAATAGCATCTGCAGTGCACGGTGCCGAAAGGTTTTATCTCGTGATTTTAAGAGCTCTCCAAACATTGCCGTTATTGTCGGAATAGGATGCTTTTCAGCAACCATCATCCAACAATTTCTAATATCCATCTTCGGTGAGGTTAGACGGAGAGGCAGTGAGAGCAACAGAGGAAGTGGCAGAGAAGAGGATAGGTTTTGATTTCATTTTCTGGTGGAAGAAATGGATACCAGAGATGCTGGAAGCAGAATTAGAGCAAAAAATAAATCCCATCCACCCACGATTGGATGGGCAACCAAAGATCTTTTCACTCCCACACAGCAATAGTAAAGTGTGTGGCCACCGACACACTCTCCATCTCCATCACGTTTTCTCCTCCCGGCCATTTTGGGAACGGCTGCTCGGACCTAAGATCGGTGCTTGTATAACCGTAGGAATGTAATGTTTAGCTCAAGGACACTTGAGGGAGATTTAAAGGGCTGTATCTCTTCTCTAGTCAATACATCTCCTCCGTTGCCATGCCTAAAGTTACACACCGCAGCCTGTCTGCCCGCGACGGTGTCGTTACCATTTGTCCCTGGCTACAGCTGCTCTGGTCAACAGTGAGGCAGCGCTTTGTTCCATAGCCAGAGGGGTTGATGCAAATGGGAACTTTAGGGAAGGACGCCTCAGGGAGGGATGAGGCCGCGGTAACCAAGGAAACAACATTTCACAGCTGACCTACTCCCGATGCAGCAACGAGATGAGAGCTGATGACCACGTGAGCGTGGCGTATGACCATGTCATGACGCCACGCCGACGCCTCTGCACAGTAGTTTCATCTTTCCTGATGCGATGGAAGACATGACGGCCATCTATTTATTACCAACAAGGTCTGAATATAAGCTTCTCAAATGGAACTGACTGGATGGGTTAAGTGCATTTGGACCTCGGTTTTAAAACACTGAGGTTACGATGACATGCAAGGACATTTTGCAGACTTTTATCCCAAGGATCCGGTGATAAAGAAACTATGGCAGCAACCTCATTTCTAGATAAACAACTCAAGTTAAAAAACACATTTGGAGGCCAATAGTTGCGATGACCCTACCTTGCTATCAAGTTTCTTCATGGTCACCAAGTCCAGCGATTTGAGGGAGTGTCCTGTGGGCGCGATGAAGTACAGACAGGCGTGGATGCGCGTGTCATGGTAGCTGTGTAGGGTGCGCTTGATTTTCAGTTCCTCCTGTAGATATGCCTCAAACTGGGCATCAATGAACTCCACGATGGATTTGTAACTGTCAACAGGAGAATTGGGTCAAATAAATTGATATACTGATTCGTCTGGGAAATCTGGCTTATTTTAATTAAAGCTACAGGTCATTCCTTTTCTGAGGAAGACGAAGACATTTTCATTAATTAGTAAGGGAATTAACCTTGACCGACTCAAATAAAACCATGACACAAAATGGGACCCTTGGGCTTCTACTACCCTGGCCTGAACTGTACCAGCAGCTACTTTGAACAAAAAATAACTTGAATTCCTGAAAGTCAAGCATGGATCAAACAAGAGGCTTTCAAACACATGGATACTCGCATTGCTGCATTCGACCAATGGGAAGAGCTGAAAGATGACACCAACACATGCATGTCATTTTATATGGCCAACTGCTGCTGGACGATGTGAAGTCCCATCTTGCCACGCAAGGAGCCGCAAACCCAGGTCATCCAGTTAGGTTTTAATCATATTTCTTTGCTCCTTCTCATTTCTAAACAGCAATGTGCCTATCTTCTATTGTTTGCTCATAGTGGACCGGGGCAATGGAAAGCTCCATTTGGAAATGCTAAGCCAACCTTAGCCTGGTTACAGTCCCCGGGGCTGAATCCAATAGCTCCATATTCACTGTGTGTGAAAGCAAATCTACAATGACTACAGCAATTCTAGCAGATAGCACGCATCCAGTGTCACGGATATCAAACGTATGCGTTACTCTGCCCGAGGGGGAAATTCACACTAGGTGTTCCCATGACTTTGCTGCTAGCTGCTTTTTAATTTTTTAAATGTCCCACTACGACTACAAGGTTGGCTCACCTGTCTTCCTTGTTGATCTGGTCACCAAAGCCCACGGTGTTAACAACGGTAAGCTTGAGGCGTACGTTGCTCTCCTGGAGCTCGTAGGTGTTCGACTTGAGCTGGACCCCTGGCTGGTTGTGCTGGGTGGGCTCGCCTTCGAACTTGGTGTTGAACAAGGTGTCCATGAGGGTGGACTTCCCCAGGCCAGTCTCCCCTTTAGAAACACAGCGGGGAAGATGGGCGGTTGTTGAGCTATAAGTTGTACAAGTCCGATTCTTGAGTCAGGCTGGCATCAACACGGGAATACACCAACAACACTTTTACCAATGTATGTTTTTGGAGGCCTAAACGTACACGTACTGCAGATACCGGGTATTCATGCAATCCATCTTGAGTTTAAAAGCATAAGCTAAGATAATGATTTGACGTCACCTCACTAAACTAAAACACTTTTCATGACTTTCCATACAACTATGAGCCAGATAATTAATACAATCAAATAAATCATTGGCATGCATTGGCATTCGCCATAGACTTGAATTTAGAAACTCACAATGCTGGGTAATAAACACCCAGCACTGTTTGCTAAGGGGTGTAACTGTATAGCCATGGCTTGTTGGGTTTGATTCCCAGTGTGTGTGTGTGCGCTTTAGTTTCTGACAATTATGTTAGGTTTCACACGTAATGTTAGGGAAAATGAGAAATCAGGTTTCATTCGCTATATTGTCCTTTGTTTCTGGCACTAGTTATCAGAATGTGATTTGCTGAGGCAATTGCTAGCCCAGGCCAATCCAATGTTGGTCCCTGAACAATAGCTACAGCAACTTGTGCAAAACTCGTGAAAAACGAGCCTCTAAAAAGGTGGGTGTGTAGGTCTATTAGAGAGCCATATACCAGACACATGATCCCTACCTACGTTGTACAGCTAAAGAAGACGGCTGAAACTGGCATTATTTGATTCACAAGAAACCACATATCCCTTAAATGAGACTGAAAGGAAAATGAAATAAACCAAATGCTAATAAAATACACATAAGTCACATAAATGATCTCCAAGCTGGCCACTCTGGGAATACTAATAAATGGTTAGCAGTGACAACAAACCCCAGTCCAGTATTTTTCGCTTTTTCTAGCCATTTTATTGTTTTGCTAAGCAAACCCTTTTGGGCTTTAAATGGATACTGTGGTCACCGGCGTACATTCTTGAAAAGCAAGTACTTTATGGACAATGAGTTCAACATTTCTAGTGCCGTCTAAAACAGTACTTGGCAAAAAGTGAGTTATGGTTATGGTTAGATGCTGCTGTATGTATTGCAATATCCTCACTCTCTAAATGCATGCAGAAACTAGAACAGATTCACTCCTAGAGGTCTTAAGGAGTATGACAACATTTTCACAAGAAAATAATATATCCAACACTATCCAGCTGACTTACGGCAACCATCATGTGTTGACCTGGTTTTGAATGGTGTCATGATGTACAATCCTCTTTGCTGTGGAGAACAATGTAGATCAAAGGCAGGAGGCACAACTAACTGGATAAGTGCTTCAACACATCTTAAAGAAAAGATCTATTGTGACAAGATGAGCAATGAACAGACTCATGCAAACAGATGCCCGACTTCCATTTTACAGTGGGAGGCAGTCAGCTGACTCGCTCACTCACTAAACCACCTTCCTCTCTGTTCTAAACATACTCCAGCTTATCAGAGTCATTATATTAGCCCTAATATCGTTGCTATTCTAATACATCGTCCTTTACACAGGACGTTTTGGGAAGGTGCACATCGTTGGGAGGGGTCAACCTGGAAATATGTCTACTTCCTGTCAAGCCAAAGTAGCTTTTTGCGCCTAAGGAGTCACAGGTCACAGAGGAGGATTCTGTTATTGTGACTTGAGATGGCAAGAAAGCCTTGTTGGCCAGAGCTTTCTTTGATTTAATTCAAGTCCAAGAAGTTAAACACAGAGCACACATACACACTCCATCAAACTCAATCACTTGTGTCTGAGTACGACAAAATGGCTGACAGAATATTTCATATTATTACTTCTAAAAACTTTCAGACCTTATAATTGACAATATTAGGTAATTTTATTCAGTTATTTTTCTTCCATCATCATCATCAATCTATATCTTATAACTTCTTATATATTATATAATATCTTATAACTTATAACTTATATCTTAGGAACTATGTAACCATGACCATTTATTATATGGATGGACACATATTTCCATTTTGAAATACATGACATCTGACATTGACATTGACATTGTAGTACACCTCATTAAGCCAATCTCCCAATAACCAGGTCAGGAACATAGGTTCCCCCTGAAAATCAGAGTGCTTCACAATCTGGAAAGGGTCTCTAACCATGAGCTGGTCTTTATGCCTTTGTACACTGAAGCAAACTATCACTGAATGATGTGGGTTGGGATGCTTGCATGCAAGAATCACTCACCAACACAGAGGATATTGAAGCAGAAGCCATGGTTGACAGACTTGTTGACCAGTTGATCGGGCATGCTGTCAAAGCCGACATGGCCAGCAAGCGGGACTGCGCGGGCACCCTCTCCCTGTCGGAAAATGTAATATAGAAATTACACAAATGTATACGTCTTTCATCAACTTATGAGGCGACCCTAGTTGAAAACATGTTGTTGCCTTACATGGCACAAAATAAAGATTGAAACAAACTGTATTGTTTATATTTTAAGACAATTTTTGTCATAGGGAAAACATTTTCTTCTTAAACATTATCAACACATTTCTTCCATCTTTGAGCATTCAGCTTTCAGGTGCTTTGCCTCATTTCCTGTTTCCTGTCAGTGACTTTTCACCACTAGTATAAAACCACGACTTAACTTTTTTTTTTTTTAAATGCCCACTTCCTACTACCTATTTATCTCACGTAAGCCAATGTCTACACTATGAGGTGCAAGAAAGCAACACATTTAGATTATAGGCTAACATTTTCCGAAAACCAAATCTCTGCAAAACCAACAATTATGTGGTTTGTGTAGAACAGTCAACAAATATAGCAAACTGTTCCATGGTATAGGCGTACTGTAAAAAAAAACAGTCCAGTTTCAAAATGACCATCCCACACTTGTGGTAAACAGTTGTAAATTAACTGGATAGTTAACATTAGTTTAAACAGCTGAAGGGCTATTTGAAAAGTGTGGGGAATTCAGCTGAGCAAATACACTGCTCCTTAGCAACATGTGGCATATTCCAGGATTCAACTGAGCTAAAGCCAACTATTCGATGTTTTTAGACATTGAGGCAGAAAAAGGACATCAAACCAGGCTTACAGGAGACTCAACATGTATTCAGTCAGGGGGCTTCCTGCAAGCCATTTCCTTCACAATTCATCTGGGCACATATGTTACCTTAATGGAAATAGGTTCAAACTGGTAACCACGTCCCCGCCATGATTTTAAAAGACAAATGTTTTAGCTCAGCAGTTGCATCAATATAGTAAGACAACGCCCGATTAATCTAACGGGTCTGAGAATGGCATGAAACATAACGGGATCCAGCCTGGTAGCTTTGCAAATCACAGAAGCGTAAAGAATGAATGGCGTGACCCTTTATGTAGTATTATATCACTGAGCTAATATGTCAACACAGTAGTCAATACATGATTTGTTTATTTAAAGAAAAAAACATTATGGATGAAACCTACAATGAGGATAAAATGAAACGTGCACTCGGCGACCACGAAATAACGGCAGCACAATTTCTTGTGATAAGAAAGCTCAGGCCTGCCACTCTGAAATAGACAATAAATACTGTGCAAAATGCTTAAATATGTCCCCTTAACAATCCCCTCCGCCCCCCTGGTTATACAATGGCTTCGACTTCATTTAGCATTTATTGTGCATACAGAAAGGAAACGGAACAATGTGATAATAAAGGCGTAGTGCAAGGGATATACACCTTCACGTTTTAATCATATAGCGTTTGGGAATTGCCTTGGCACACATAACAATCACAAAGCCATATATTTATCATGCTAAAGCCCTAATTTATCAAATTGGCTACTCACCGCTTGCCTGGCTATCTCAGTAGACGCCATGGTTGTAGCTGCTGGGACGAAATCTCTCGCCAGTCCAGGAAGCCGAAGGCAAAGGCCTATCGAGAATGTACCAACGACACTATATATTTATAATCACGAAACGGTTGGCTACTGGTCCGTAGGCGAACTCGTTGTAATGTTTTTATTGATATGTATTTGAAACGTGTAAATACATATTTGCATGCATGTAAGTAACACAATAACATATATTAGCAGGAGATGGAGAGCCCCTATCAGTTGTACAGATGGATCCCTCTGATTACAAGCGACGTTAAGGTTTTATGGGTGTTTTGACATAGAGACATGACGGTGTTTTATAGTTTAACATAAGCTACGACATATATTTAGGATAAAAAAAAATGTGGCTGATGTTACTGCATTTATTTGATAACGCTATTTTACACTTTATGCATCATATTCTTATAATTATCTTACCTGATTAGATGTCAAGTAAATCAAGAAGAATCGTAGTATACAACTGCATAAGCAAATATAAATAAATTACTACCGCGTGTTTTTAATTATGTATTTTGGGCTTAATGTATAGAAAATTAAACATTTGGTGTAACTAGTTGAAAGATGTAGGAATTATTATACTCATGCGAAGTCGTGTTTAGGTTATGGACTGTATACAACAGGTCGATGTCAAGCAAATGTATGTGTAAGTATTTCGGGGCGCTGCTTATTCAAACCGTCGATTATTTGAACCAATAGATTTACGAGAGATGCGATTTAAAAAGCAGCCGCGAGCATTGCCTGCCACGCCCCCAGAGTTTCATACCAAAACAAACCCGAGTTCCAGCACCGTGTTGACTTTTTACCAGCAACCCGTTGATAGTTACCCGACTAAACTCTGGTGAGAAAGTAGTACAATTTTGGTTAATCGTATTTTTAATGCATTTTGTTGGTTAACTTTTTTGTAAATATGACTTGACTGTTGGTTACCATTTGCAATCGATTCAGCTAACTGTTAAGCTAACGGCTCAATACATGGTTAACCTGCATATCTAACAATGTTATCTTTTAAATTGCATTTTACATTTCCATATCCACAACACAGAACGTTTGTTATAGAAAGAAAACTCATTGTTATGAATTCATAAATGTTCCTAGTAACTTGTGTAGGGCCACTTACACAAGGTTACTAGACAGGCTACTAGCCACTGAAGCTAGCTACACAACACGCCATTAGAGTTGGCAGGAAGTTAAATGCATCCGCATTTAGTTTTAATGCATTTTAATGAAAAGGATTTCATGCTTATCATTTCCTACACAATATGCTCAACTACAAAGGCACAATTATTTATTGCGGTATTCCCCATTGCCCTTCATTCAGTTTGTGTGAATCCTACAGTAAGAAATGAATTATCGGTAGTCCTTGTCTTCTGTCCACATCTGTCCACAGAAAACATGGCAAACATAATCTTTGCGGAGAGGAAAAACCTAAGTCTCCCTGGACCCACCTTGAAAGCACGGCAGCGGCTCCAGTCTGCACCTGGTATGTCAATGTAGTACTACTTGATTAGAACAAACTTTTATAATAATACGGTTCTATTCTAATATTGTGTTACACCACTTTACTCCAGATAACTTGCTTAAAACACCCATACATGCCAAAAAGCTCCTCACCCCAATACAATCTGGTCGCAAGGCTTTGGGTGAAGTCAACAAGATCAGTGCTACCCCTGCGGCTAGCAGACAAGAGATGAAACCTCAGAAGATCCAGGTGAGAAACTAGGCCTGTTTGTCTTTATATCAAAAGCAACTTTCAGTTAATTGCGATGCATTTAATTAATGAATATGTAGGGATGAGGAACCCAGCTCAAGGATGCTTACAGGCTGGCTGTGGACACTGGGGGTCAAACACAGTTGGCTACCTTTCAGTAGCGAGTCAAACACCCTAACAACTGCACTTTACTGAAGACTATTTTATCCGAAGCGACTCGCAAGTGAGGCTATAGCTTGGCTTCCATTGCTTGTTTATATCTGGGCTTATAGGAGGTTGAATTGAACAGTGAATTTATAAACCTCACTTGACTTAAAAAATATGTAACAGGATGTCACATATGTGTGTGAGTACTAAAGCTAATGTTGAATGCATGAAATGACAAACTATGTTGTTTTTTTCCCACACAGGAAACTAAAATCAAATGTGTTCCTCAGAGCAAAGTGGAGGAGTATCCAGATGTTGAGCGATTTGTACCATATGACCCACTAGGTAACTGCTCCATTCCCCAAGTTCTGCTGCTCTGTCGGCTATCTGTCTGTACAATATATTTTATGTCATCTATGCCACCAGGGAAACTGGTTGAGTGCTTGGTTGGGTGCCTGGTGATTTTATTTACCCGTTTATTATTTTACCTTAGTACAGTGGTAATGTACATCGTCACATTACCACTTGACTTCAATCTTGGGTTTACAAGGGTTTGCAAAATAACAAGCCTGTTAACTTTGTACATGTGCAATGGATTATATAACTAAAAAATATCACTGAAGTTATAAATTATAACTACTAGTAACCATGTAATTTTGTTTGCTTTGAGTAAAGTTGTCACCCCTAAACACCAGCCAGTTTTAGATTTTGTTTTCCTGCTGGGCTGTACAGGTTATTTGACGACCCTAGCAAGGCACTTAAAGGTTGTTTTTTTTACCCTAGAGTTTGAAAAGCACTATATACCAGAGGATTTGGTTCGCCTCGGTTGCCTAGCGCTGCCTGGACTGGCGTCTATTCCTCGAACCTACTGTATCCCAGAAGAGGACTTTGAACTGATTGAACCGTACACCATACCGCAGTCTACATTCAAAGTTCAACACAGCTCAGGTACGACAACATGGCAATGGAATGCTGCTAAATTGTTTGTCCAATGGGTGTCCTTCACATGCTGACTTTCCTCTCGCTGGCCTTCTCTACAGATAACTGCACAGCAGAACTGAACGCCTTCCTTCAAACGATCAGCGAGTTAACTATCGACCTCCCTCCTGAATCCGACTAAATTTAAATTTTTATACATTCAACTTGTTTTTAATGTTTATTCTTCTTGACAACTGGTCGTGGTTTCCAAAACCAGTCTTATCATTTTTATAGGTTATGTATTATGTCCGAATCCGGGTGGTGGTTGGCTGTTAAATGATTGCAATAAAGTACTTCCTTGAAGTCCGCCAGTGTTCTCATTAGACATTATTGTGCCAGATTTGCAAAATGCACTTCATTTTCAGTTCCTCCCGCAAGGACGTGGACATGGTTTATGCTGGAATGTGTCCATTAATAGAGCAACTCAAATGGATCGAATGGAATACTGAAACTCCGATATTTAAAGGTACTTCAATAATAACGTTTGACACCGTCGGCAAAAAAAAGAACATTATCACCGGTGAGTGAAAAGAAGCGCGGCCGATTTAGGTGGAAGTCGAACTGCAGTTTACATTACTTCTGGTTAAGCTGCAAATAGGGAAGTTACTTTAAAAACTGGATTGTGCATATCTTTTTCCTGGATGACATCTGAAAAGAGGAATGTTATTTGCATACAGCTATTAGTGTTTTTACTGTAATATAATGGAACGTGACATGAATGAGTGCAGCAATAGCACGTCAAATGATGTTTTGGTTGACGATGACTGCAGTGAAACAACCTGTAATGTAACTGCGGTTCCAACTCGGAGCACCGATGGACCGAAGACTAGGCACGGAGCTCTTGTTGAGCGTCTATCAAGATATAGCATGCATATTTTGCCCAATTCCTTTTCACGTAGGTCGAGATTACAGAGGCAGCCAGAAGTTAATGACTCGACCACGGGCGCTCTTCATAGATATTCCGCTGAGGCTCCGGAGCGAGGTTCGCTTACTCCAGCTATGCGTAAGAAATATTTGAAAGAATTTCTGTTCAATAACACGTCAAATAGTGGATTTGGTGGCGTGCTTTCAACGGAAACAACGAGCACATATTCAAGGGAAGAGCAAGACACCCAACGATCGGACTGGGTTTTATATCCAATGGAACACGCTTGGATGCTGTCTGCTGTAGATGGAAACTATGAAGCCATATTTGAATTTATCGCTGACGATCCATATTTACTAACCAGGAAGGATTTTATAAGTGGATTCTCTGTTCTCCACTGGTTGGCCAAAAGTGGACACAGTGAGACTTTGGCTAAACTTTTAAGGCACGCGGAAAACGTGGGAATTCCAGCAAACGTGAATTTAAAAGGCAGTGGGGGTCTTACCCCGCTCCACGTCGCAACTATGCACAGCCAATTTCTGGTAATAAAACTTCTAGTCGGTGCCTTTGGTGCGAAAGTCGATGTGATGGACTATAATGGCAAAAGAGCCTGGCAATATTTGAAGGGAAACGCCCCACTCGAGATGCAGGAGCTTCTTGGTGCGTGGGATGATGAGCACAATACTAATTGCGCGCAGAATGCCAACAACAGTGCAAGTACAACGACTCTAACCACAAATGTTGACCATGGGCATGACGAGGTTGACTCTCTGAATAGGAATAGAGCTGGAAGTCGGCGTGTCAAATATTTCAGAGACGTATTACACTCCTTAAATTTTTGGGGGAATAAATGCTGATTAATCAGTTTCCAAGATGACATTGGCCCATCTCTTCTACATAACGGGCGTGACAGAATCGAGGAAGCAGTACAGGACATCCCGAAAGCCTATTACTACTTTAAAATATCTGGATCATTTTGTAACGTGAACCTGATATTAAATAGTGCTAGAATTGTACATTTAAGTATCAACGTGTATCTTCCCAGGGTCCTGTCTTTAGCACTTCATTAAGAACATAATTTGATGCACTATTAACTAGCTTCAACTTTTCTTCCGATTTCCCGTCTCACTTTAAGTCATCTGTGTCTGCTCAATAACTAAATGTTAATTAAATGTTCTTGAGTGTCTTCATGTGTGGTTATTCAGATACTAAAAGCTAAACTGCCAACACCATTTTACAGTCAAGTTATCAGGTCCTAATTCCCCACAGCCATCATAGCAGTGGCCTTTTTCTAGTCATAATTCAATGAAAGGTTAACCTAATGAAGAATTGCACAACCCAATGACAAACAATCTGGCTGAGTCAGACATTATTTATTGTCAAACACAACCATAACCAGAGTATTTGTACAAAAAGACTGTTGATCCAGCGAACACCGCTTCCTCCCCAGATCCCGGCCCAGCTGAGGGTCTTGACAGATGTAAGACACAGGGGATGCCGGAGTTGTAAGCAGTTGAATGTTTACAGGCCAAGCTTTGTCCTCCTCCAGTGTCTCCTCTTGGAGTTGTACCTGTAAAACAAGTAAAAGGCAGACGAATGGTTAAAATGAGATTCGTTTATTATAGGGTTTGCATATGGTGATGTCACATCGTAACAACAGCCCCATTTCGGAAGTATAGGCGAAAGGAATTATTTGACATTGTCTAGTAATTAAATCGTGAAATGGTCATTATGGGGGAGAGTGTTGCGTTATGCTAGTTTTTTGATAGCCTAGGTTACGCTACCTGTATTTAGGACTTGACATAATTAAAACTCTCGAGGCATCACAAAATTGCAGAGCACGGGCAAAGTAAAATCTCATGGTGCATTCTGATGTACATTTCCTGTATGACCACCTGACACCACAATTAAGCCAGAAGTTTCCCCATTACATTCATTAGCCTACCTTGCAGTGTACATTAGTTTTAGTTCATTACAAGACATAGCTTTATGGGGTCATTCGATTCCACCTTGGCCTGAGTGGAACACTTTTGCTCTGCAACATTTGATATTTAGCATCATCTATAAACCAAATTACACTAAACTGAACCATTTGCTCATTGGTAAATCATAAATGTTATCTCCAAGTCACTTTTGAAACAAAGTGTATCCATGTATCTATTACACTAGTTGGCAGTTTGAGGGCATGAGCTTCACACATTTGTCTAGTCATTGAGGTACTACCCCCAAGGGATTCATAAACAGCATCACATTGGACAATATCACTTTACCAGTCCACTCATGTCCGACAGATCTACCATGTCACTTCTACAGACAGATCTTCATCACCCACACTGAGCAAGAAGAATAGTTCCATAGCAGGAGGATGCTCTCAGCAGGGTTAATGACAATACTCCACTAGTCTGAAGTACTGCAATTGCAGACCTGCTTTACATACTAAACACATAGGGCATGGCATCAGACCATAAAATGGAAGACGCTTCATCCAAAAACGTTGTCTACCTAGATTTCCTTGCATAAATAAACAGCACAAGTAGATGTGGCGAGTGACTCAACCGTCTTCTACGGCACTTAAGGGAATGCAGGACCAACATCGGGCATTTGCTTGATGAACTATTGAAAAAGTGCTAATAAAAACATACCTGATCTTATTGCCAGTCTTCATTCTAATCCACTGAGGGATAGGCCTGTTCTGCTTCTGCTTCTTTGCGAGGAAGCGCTTGATCTTGAAAGTCTTGTGGGACGACTGTAGACAAAGATTGAAATATATTAGATCACGATACATCACTGAGGGCATGTGAAGTTAATACTGACCAAGTTCGAAGTTAATACATATTCGACGTAGAGATTGAGTAGGTCCAGGTGAATAGAGCTAGACCGCTTACATGCGTAGAGCTGGTTCCAGTAAACCGTAACATACATTGTTTTAAGTGTAAGGTGTGTTTTCACACAATATACACATATTTAAGCTTTATAAACATTTATTAAATGACTTAGAAACAGTGATGCAAATTTAAAACAGCCAACGCCGTGGATGTTTTAGGATTTCTATTTACCATTTTGTCCACAGTGCTTTCCCCACTATGGCCGCGGTCGAAGAGAGAGAAGGAAGGGAAGCGGTAGTCATGTATGTTTTCTCATCCAATGAGGCTGGGCCAACTAGACTCGCTTTCTCCAGACAGCGACGCTACGTGGAACATTGCGATAAGGACAAAAACAAACAAAAAACAAAATTAATGAATTAATTATGTAATTCACACCAGGCCCATATATAAAGAGGATTGATACATATGTATTTATTATTTCCTTTTGGAAAACATTTATGATTGCTCAATAGTGGAAAAGGGCCTTTTTGACATAGCCTACCTCACACTCATGTCAAAGTACCCAGAAAGTTCTTTCTGGGTAATTTGCATACCTTGTGTCTGACAGATCTATAATACTGAAAATACTTTCTCGTTGACTGTTATGTACATATTAGTCCTAATCAATTGCATATGTAACATCATAATGCAATGTAACCTCAGCATTTAGACAAATAATCAAGCTTTTTTGTATGTTTATTTTGCAAATATGTTCTATAGTTTTTTATTGTAGAAGGCTATTTACAACTGTGTTCTATGTTTTGTTTGTTTTAATATAGCTGTTTAGATTTTCTGGTCACAACAATAATCCCCAAAGTTCCTCAAAGTGATTGGTACATTGCTACCAATGTTAACTAATATCTTTGACTGGTTATTATGTGAATATATGCAAAGGAAAGTAATATTGCATATAGCGCAGAGCAGAAGATTCCCTCCCACATGATTTTATAAAAACAAATGTAAATTGTTGGGTTCTTCATAACATAATAATCAAAAGTATAACTGAACCAAAACCTAAAATTGTATTTATTTGACAAATTCGCTATTACATAGCTCAGTCATCACGAGTTGTAGGGAATAAGAATCAGAGACAAGGTTTCATGAAGGACCTTTTTATTTCCATTTCAAAATAATGAGCATGGGTGAAACTGATTTGATTACATGCAGTATTCTGTTTAATGCATTATGAAATATTGGTTTTATGCAGATAAATCTTGAATTCATAAGTTTGAAGGCCACAGGTTGGTAATGTTGATGGTTGCATGCAGGCTTGAAACAATGCTTAAGCTCACAGTTCTAAAGTCACAAATGGCTATTTTTCCTTTATCGCTGTATCAGTGAATAAATGTTTCAGTTTCTTAACTAAACAAATTATTCTTTCTTTCAAGTCCACATGTAAGGCAACCATTGTATGCAGATGGCACAGATAAAATGCAAATGCATTTTTGTAGCAGGAAACTCAACAACGATCAAAAGAATTTA
>JAOPJO010000002.1:20136942-20156956 GCA_027123675.1 Molva macrophthalma
ATAAATATGTATTTGGAGGATCTAGCCAAACAGCAAGTGATTCAAATGGGCAGGTCAGAGGTCATCAAAACATAGGACAATTGCATTTCTTCCATGATCTTTTAAATAATACATGTAAGAACATATAATAGAGAAACACAAGAAATATCCTGCAATGGTAACACCATTTAAGTCAACAGACAGAAGGGTGAGGGCAATGATCTTGCAGAACTACATTTAAATGGTCACAGGTGTGGTATAGATGGACAATTCAGCAAGATGAAGCTCCAATGTTTGCAACACTTGACAGAAGCATAGCAACACTGTGATAAGGCCACTTGGCATTTAATGAAGTCCCAAGAAAGCTTTGGCATCAGCAACTGTTCCCTAGAGCCAAATGTACACCATTCAGGAAGTGCTGTGTTACCTATTCCTTTATTGACCGACAAAACTGCCGAGTGTGACACTCAGGCACCATGACTCACTGCATCTCGGTCTGGTTTAAGGACACACCTACAAGCTACGCCGTGGTGCCAGTGTGTTCCTCTCGGAGCCCTGCCAGCCCGTCTTGCACCCCACGCTTCACATGCATGTTGTCCCAAAACTGATTCAATCATCTCCCATGTCATTGGCTCTCTTGGACTCGTTGTCTGGCTTTCCTTCTGCAGGTTGGGATTCTCCCCCACCACCACTGCCCCCCCCACCACCACCACCACCTCCACCATGGTTGCGGTTTCTGGCCCCTGGCTGATATAGCTGAATGGCAGGTCGATCCTGGAGCAAAGATGTACAAGATGTGAATAAAAACAAACGTAGAAAGCTGTGTTGCCACGTCAATAAGTTAATTACATAATTACATAATAATTCCATAACCCCTTACCTTGTTGCGCATGCGATCTCTCTTCATGTTCTCTTCTTTCCTGTTGTCCTTCGCAGACCTCTCATTGGGGGCGGACTCATTGGCACCCCCTCCCCTCTTCTTCTCCCAGTCGCGGTCCTTGTCACGCTTCCCGGCCTCTTCTCTCTTCCTGCAGGCGTTCTCGCCGTCGTGGCGCTCCCGCCTCCTCCTCCTGTCCTCGTCCTGACGCCTGATGCGCTCCTTCTCCTTCTGCCGGCGCTCCCTGTCCCTCTCCCGGTCGCGTTCCCTGTCCCGAACGGCGTCACGTTCCCTGTCCCGAACGGCGTCACGCTCCCGAAACTCTTTGCGTCCCTCCTCATCGACCCTGCGCGTGTGTTTTGAGAGGGAAAAATGTGTTTATTCCTTACATATATGATATATAATGACAATTCGTCTAGAGAATCGGCTCACTCACTTCCTGGCTCTGTCTTCCTTGTTTTCAGTGTTCGCCCTCTTCTTCAGATCCACACTCCCCATCACTTTTTCGTCTTTCATTGGCCTCTCTTGCCTCTTTGGCTTGTCTTTAGGTTTCTCCGTGTCCATCTCATCCCCTCTGTCTGGTTTCCTTAGGAGCTGGATAAGGGGGTAGAAGGGTTCAAGAAAATCTTCATAAATGACATAACTTTTGGCAGGGTTTGAACCGATGCTTCTGTCCTCTGCAGTAACTACCTTAATTTTGGGTTCCTCTTTCCCTTGGTCCTTGTCCAAGGGCCTGTCCGATTTCTTCATCTTTTCGTTGTCTTTGCGTCTCCGTCTCTCCTCGTCCCGCCACTTACGACGTTCCTCGTCACGCAGTCTCTTACGTTCAAGCTCCCTCCTTCTCCTCTCCTCCTTCTTTTCCTCTCTGATTCTCTGCGCATTGTGCAAAAAGTAACATATGGTTCACAGATTAAGTGTGCAAATGTTAAGACCCTTGTATATCCTACAATATTTTGCAACAAAACAATTACCTGCTTATTCTTAAGAAAGTCCAAGAGGGGAGTGGTTTTTCTGGCTGTAAAAGGGGACAAAAGTGTATCATTTTATTTGACTACTTCGCTAGACTTGTATTATATATTCCTTTCGAAAATCAACACGATTACATACCACCAAGCTCTTTTGTTTTTGCCTCCAGTTCTTCCAACAGAGTCTCAGGTGTAGATGTCATTTTTTCATCATCATGTCCATTGTATACTTCCAGGAATCTTTCATAATCAGGATCTAAAAGGTAAAAGGCAATCTTCGTGAAACTACCTTTTTTCTTTTGTTTTTACCATTTTTTCCAGAGTAATGGGAAGTTTGGTTCCCATTATGTAACATTTTAAATGTAGCTCTATACTATAGAGGCTAGACATTCACAATTGATGTTCTAGACTTCTAGAGGTTCAAGGAAAGTTCAAAATGGATATTGGTTAGGGTAGAGAAGATGGTTGAATATAACATTTTCAGGAATACAATTTTCAGATATGGCTGTCAACAATAACTTTACCATCATCTATGGTTCCACACTTTGCATCTCGTTTTTTGCTTCTTTTCTTGGCAATCTTCTGAAAAGGCGCAAACTCCACAACGGCTGTATACTCCTGTCCTGTTAGGAAAAAAAACAAGCAAGTGAAGTGAACAACAATGTAGGCATTATTTAGTAATAATTGTACTTCAAATGAAGCCTCTTATAGTAATATGCGTGTTCTTAATACCTTTGCCATCGATGAAAACATATCCATCAAATCGATCTCTGAAGAGGACAATATCCTCTTGTTTTTTGAAGTTAATATATGCCCTTGCAAAGAGGTGGGGGGAAAGGCTAGAAAGGTATAAAGAAAGACAAATGTTGTTTGAATGCTTAAGTATTAAACATCAATAAACTCTTATTTTATAAGGTAGTCTGCTCCACCTGGTGTCATTAGAAAAGAACTCCAGATAGTCGAGTTCTGGAAGAGGCTGCAGTTGCTCTTCCAGTTCCTCTTTGGTGAGACTCGGGGGTAAACGTCGTATCACTATCTATAAGACAAGTGTTGCGTTAGGACCGTAAAAAGAGAAATATGAAAATGTAAATGTACATATGTCTAATAAAGAATCAAACTAGGTGGGAGTTGACCCAATGAAAGTTAACCAAACAAACGTGCTGATCCAACGTTAGCTAGCTAGCAGGTTCTACCTTTGTCATCGCCTCTCTCTTTTCTTTCAGCTTTTCGATCTTCTCTCCCTCTTCGCATTTCACGTCCATCCTTTTCTCCTTTGGGCGGGTATTTTCCTTGTCCTCCTTCATTGTTTAAATTCTATTTTAGAGATCAGTGCTTATCAATTTCCATCCACACTGTTTACTTCTTAGCAATGAGTTAGCGACCAAAGTATCCAGCACCACTTCCTTTAGAGACCACGGTCGTAGTTCTGTATCCACGGCAATAGATGGCGCTGTGTTCAAAACAAAACCCCGTTCACAGCAAGAACCTTTGAATGAAAAAGAATACGGAATACGTCTATTTAAATAATATCAGTAACAAGAAACCAGTATAGAGCTACCTTTGAGTCCTGTCTACCAAAAAAACTATATTTAATATTTTTTGATATGTACTTGACAATGTAATATATGACTTTGGTTTTTGTTATGTTACTATGTAATAGTATGGTTATGATTGCAATTATATTTAAATTAAAAACACGCACTACACCATACATCAGTTTGCGTTGATATATTATTCAATAAATCAAGACAAAAATATGTTAAATAAAATCCCGCTGCGCGCCCCGGAAGTGAACGAATGACCGTCAAGTTGTTGTGAGGACGTTCGACATTTTGTTAGCTTCATACGCTGCTCATAAAGCGTCTAATTGAAGATATAACTTAGTCGCATGGTCCAAAAACAACGAGAGCATGTGGTATGAAATATTGCCCGGGTTGGCCATTATGACTGCTTGTCTTATCATTCCTGGTGCTGCGACAATACAGATCCATAAGTTTACCAACGGAGGAAAGGTGAGCCACGGCTGACTCAAGCCAACTAGGATGTGTGAGAGTGTTTACTATTTCTCATCGAACCTCCAAATGGTTTTCAAAATATTCTGCATCATAAAAAAAGTATTGTTTTAGATGATAACGCAACGTGCGAAACGTGTCTGTTCGTAGGAGAAGAGACTAGCCCGAGTCCCTTATCAGTGGTATCTAATGGAGAGAGACAAGAGGGTGTCTGGGAAAGGAGAGTACCATCAATCTAAGGTAAACACCTTAACCCCGCATTATGCCTGGAAGTCCTAACGAAAATGTATTTGAAAAACTGATTTATGTTTTCTTTCTTTTTTTAGGGACTTGAAAACATTCACTGAAAACGGCAAGATATCACCGCGAAAATGTGTTGTATAATAAATTATGTTCAAATCTTATGGTTTCAATTATTCAAACAATTGTACTGTTAATTCTAACACTACACACGTCATGTCTAATACAATTTTGATTTTGCCTGTCTGTTCTTCACTCAGTGGCTTGTGCCTATAGTTTAGACTACTAAGAGGATTTTTCCATTGTGACCGCAATTCCCTCCATAGAGTGCCCTATTCATGAAATTATAAGTCTGATTGTGCGCAATCAGACTTGTAAACACTGATTGTGTTTAACGGCGATAACCTCACAAATAATGCACCCCAATGGACAGCTTGGGGCCGAACCAATCACCTGTTGTGATCAACCGGCAGCTCAAGTTGGGTAACCAACTCGGTTGCAAAAGTACACACATTCTTTACTCAAGTAGAAATACAGATACTTGCGTAAAAAAAAGACTGGTAGAAGTACTGATTCAACTTCAGGGCATATTAATATAATTCGAGGACAGTTAAAGTTAACCCATTCTAACTTCAAATACAAAAATACACAGAAAATATTAATACATATAATGGACATTCGCTCCAATGTGCAAATCAGTTGTCAACAGCAAAACTCGAAACACGAACAAAAACGAGAACACAATCAGGTCTATTTGAGCCTTAAACTCTTAGAAATATAGAAATGCCCTCATCTCTACAGGACTACCAAAATCGTTTAAGGTTGGCACAAGACAACGCATTCGCCAAGATTCGTTCTTAGAGCCGATCATTTCAAACATTTATCTTAAATAAGGCCATGGAGGGGGAATGTATTGTTGCTCTGAATCTGCTCTGTCGGCAATGTTTGCTGGTCCACTTTCATCGAGCCTCACTCGCTACTAGTTCTTCCATTGACGCCATTTCTCCGCTGTGGAGTGCATGATATGCACCAAGGGATCGTCTTTTCTGTTATTGTCCCATCCATGTAGGTGTCCCATCCATTTGGCAAGGCGCGCAATGTTGCATAATAAAACGATTTTCGATAACTCCCCTCAAATGCATTTCAACGAAAGTAAAGAGCCTATTTCAAAATGTAAGGAGTGTAACTTACAGATGTTTAAAATGTAGTGAGTAAAAGTAAAAAGTTGTCCGAAAAATAAATACTCAAGTAAAGTACAGATACCTGAAAACTAGCCTACTAATGTACAGTAAAGTATTTGTACTTACTTCCCACCTCTGACTACTAGGGCTGGCCCTAATACAACATTTCAAGCTTCGGATAATTGTTCGTTTTTCCAAACGAATATTCCAATGTTTAGAGATAAGAAAAGTAAATTAATAGTGCGTATCTGTCCCTGCCTGAATCGAGGCCAAGATCACTGCTGCATTATGACGACTTTCCTTTTAATTTCCAATGTGATTTTAGTAACGCAATATCACGCAATATCAAGTAGGATTGCTGCGCGTCACCTGCTCTGTCTAGCAGCTGTAATTGAATAGTGGGACCGTTACCTCACGGCTCGATGCAAGGCTACGCGACGCTTTCGTCGTCATTCTAGCGAAGGGGTTAGAGGTTGCAACACCCTCAGCAATGCATTTGTTGTTTACAGTGTAAATCTTAAATTATTTTTCAAAATCTCTATATATAATTATTATTATTTTGTCTTTTATCGGTCAAGCTCCCTCACTTAGTTTGAAATCAGATTATTATTTGCACCAGGCCATTGGTCCATCGAGCTGCACTTAGAACCAATCCGGCACAACAACTCATGTGCCGCACCATTGGCCTTCCCAAAGAATTGTGGTCTTCATCGGTCAACAGAGTACATTCAAGAATTTATTAACCACTCTGGGTTTCTGAATGTGTGGGAATTTACACAAGGTAAAGAGCAGATTAAGCCCACAACCAATCAGTAAATATAATTGACAAAACAGTATTTATACAATAGTGAGTCAATCTGACTCCTACTAGTACAAATGTGCCATCAAAGTAAAAGCAAAAATGTCTGCACAGTACAGTTTTAAAAACAAAAAAATAGAATTGGCTTCCAAAACTAGGCTGGACAATGCATGTGGGCTTTAACTATAAAACACTGCTATACAATCTTGACAGACAAACCCAAACCTAAAGCTTGCACAATTCACTTCTCATCTTTGCCTTTGGTTTTCCTGTACACCATTTCCCTGAAGCTGGAGAGGATCTTGCTCTCCCTCTTCCTTCTCTCTTCCTGGTTGAAGGAAGCTAGGGCCCTCTTTTCGTCCGCACTGTAGATCTGGTTTTCCTTTCTCAAACGCACAGCCTCCATACGGCGATGTCTAAAAAGGACACGAGTATAGGTCAGTGTTGCAACGTCAGAAACAAGTGGACTATAGAGGGGCCATTGAGTAATACTATACAGTCAGTCCTGGGTCATACACAGATAATTAAAGACTGTTTAATTTTATATTTGGAAAATGATTACTGGACTCCATAGAACAAAGACACAAAAATGGACCTAGTATGAGTATTTAATTTACTTAAAAAGACATTTAGCAGTAATACTGCTAGTCAAATACAATTTCAAAATTTATTTCTGAGATAGTGATTTATCTGAATTAACTCAACAAACAATATCGGTAAAACAGTTGTATCAGACACATTTATATTATGGCACAGTATTACACAGATTACATACCTGCTACCACTCATAACAAAGCCAGATTTTTCAAAGTTGGCAATCTCATCACTGGTCAGTCCAATTTCTCCTCTTCTTGGGATACGCTTGCCCGCCTTCACATACTCTGCCATGGCGGCACCCTCACCCGGCAACAAGGCATGGCCAAAACTGAGAGAGACAACGGGTGGGAAACAGCAGTATAAATGAAAACGCCTGACATTCACTTGACCAAAGTAGCGTTATTGTTCTCTGACATATCACCCACTCAAGAGGTTTGTCATCCTGCGACATCTGGGCGAGTGGTGCTTCAGGGCCCACCAGGTTTTCATCCATGCAGGTCTTTTCCACCCACACCACCCCATCGTCCTCTTCATCCGACTCCTTCACCTCTTCTCCCCCAGACACCTCACTACTAGATCCGCTGGACTGTTTTCGATTCTTTTTAACCTTCTTCTTAGACTTCTTTGACCTGTGAGAAAATATTAAACTTTATGCATACTTTTTCCTTTTGCTCTGCAGGAGATTTATAATTATACATTTGGAAATGCAAACTTACTTTTTGCTTTTCTTCTTCTTTTTCTTCTTTTTCACTTCTTCCTCTGAAAATGTGTGGAATATACTTTATATTAGACAACTAAAAACATTTTGAACAACAACACAATGGGGATGTGAAACAATCTCATTACCCTCAGAATCTGATCCAGACCCGCTGTCTTCTGAATGCTTCTTGCTTTTCTTCTTTTTGGATTTCTTCTTCTTCTTTTTCTTCTTCTTCTTGTCGTCTGCAAGAATCAAACAATATTTGAATAAATTACATTTAAATTGAATATGTGGGTACAAAGGGTGGAAAGGATATCGAGCATTATACCTTCTGAGCTGTCATCTGAACTGCTATTTTTCACATCTTCAACTGGTGTAAATTCGTCAGAGCTGGAGGAATAACCAAAATACTTTAGATTGATTTCAAGAGATACTGAGCCACTGGAGTCCAATTTTGAACGGCTCACTTTGAGACAACATCAATATTTGTAAGGATGACGATTAAAAACGTACTCTGGTTCCTTGACTCTGGGAGAATATCCCCACACTTCAGGTGAGCCAAGTTCCCCAATTCTTTCGCGTTCCTGCAGCCGCCTGTGAGAAAAAAAGTTAAATAATAATAAATAAATAAAAATATATACGGCAAACTTCTCAAAAACGTTGTGCTTATAGGTAACACTGCATTCAATAAGGTACCTTGCGATGAAAGCCTCCTGTCTTTGCCGCTGAGCATCGTCCCGTTGCTGGTCGTAATAGTCATCCTTGAATCCTCCGCGCTGGTCCGTCCAGTGGTTGTGTCGCTCTCTGGACCTGGAACGGCTTCGACGAGGACTTCCTATGCGGATCCTCTTGATGTTCCTGGCCTCATGAAGTCGATGCTCATGTTCTTCTCGTTCCCTTTCCCTGTTGCGGGGCTTCGGAAGTTTGGGACCAAAATAGTCCGGAGACAAACTTCGGCCTCCGTGGCTTCCACTGCGACTGCGAGACCTACTCCGTCTCCTTGTCCGGCTGGGACTCTTTTCTCTGCCATCAGGATTTCGGTCTGATGAACGATCATAGATTGGCATTCTGGCTTCCGTTAAAACACACAACCACGGCAGAACTGATGAACAAAACAACTGGGCCTCTACCAAGAGTCCTATTAATCCATGACGGTTGTTGCTCTCAAGAAAACGTTTTACAAACAGGATCTGGTACCTTCACAGATAGCTCCCCGTACACCGTCCAGGGGAGCAAAGTTCCGCTTGTAATTTATATATAAACAGTCCTATACTTGTTCAAGGCTCGTTAACCAGTCAATATTGCATATAAATAACACCAAACTTGTATTATTAATTATAATTAGTATAATTAGTATTATTCTTTTGGTGTCCTTTTTAAATCAAGAATACAATAGAAATAGAATTTCTTTCATTTATTTTTGATGACGCTCTATAGCGAAACCTGGTGGCCGTTCGGGTCGTGACAGCAGTAGTGGAATCTCAAAGACGTGCCGCGGCTGTCTATTTTTTTGTCGTCTGTGCCTCGCTAAGTTACAACTGCAAGTAACAATCCGGCTTGGTCTAAACAGAAAACCAGAAAACGCAGGTAAAGGATACACTCGATATGCTGAATATGCATTTGGTTGGATCAGTCTAATGAATAACTCATCTCGTGTGTGTGGAAACCACTTAGCCACGGAAGGCCGCGCTGTCGCCCATTGAAAGAGGAACAAATGCAGGGCTACGTTACTTTTGTTAGCCTGGACCACGTATGTGCATGTTATGGTCGGGATTTCACTCATCGCGATAACCAAGTCACCAACATCAAAGTTCTATCTGCAGGTCACTGTGTGTAGTTCATTCGTGGTATAATGCCATGGACGTGTTTAAAATGCAAAGCGCACTTGGATGAAATAGCTAACATTAGCTATGTTTTTGTTTGCATGTTAGCAGCTACAGCTATCGTGCTAGTTGCAAAAAATGCACTCATTTATTCATGACTTAAATGGCAAGGTCAGAAATAAAGCCATTCAATATGAACTAAAATAGAACACGCTCTTAGAAAATGTCTTCAGGGACGTACATAATGTGGACATATGTATTAATAGAAAGTACAAATATATTAAACCCACAAAGCAAGTGTTAAAATATTAAAATATTGCATTAGATGCAACATCAATAATATCTACTTAGTAATAATAGATATGACTGGTTAGGGCAATTGGTATGTCCTTTCGGAACCTGTAAACGGATGTCTAGTTATCACACACAAATTAAGTTCTCCACCTGCACATTGTTTTGGAGCAGTAATTTAATGTTAGGGTTAGGGTATGTCATTATGGTGACATAACCTGTTCAAGGAGTATACCTAAATTTACTTTACTGATTTTCTCCCCACTATAGGCATGCCGAACCTCAAGTTGATATCTGCAACTGACACACAGTACTCAACTGCTGTGCTGAAGTCAATGAATGACCAACGGAACCATGGACTTTTCTGCGACGTCACAATAATCATACAGGATAAGAAATTCAGAGCTCACAAAACTATTCTGTCAGCCTCAAGCACTTACTTTCATCAACTCTTTTCCGTTGCCGGGCAAGTAATTGAATTGAACTTTATCAAAGCGGAAATCTTTGAACAGATTCTCAATTATATTTACAGTTCCAAGATTATCCGTGTCCGTTCTGACATGCTCGAGGAACTCATCAGTGCTGGACAGATACTCGGTGTTAAGTTCATTGCAAACTTGGGGCAGCTTTTGTCACAAGTAAAGGGCTTACCGGGTTTGTCGAAAGACACAGAGTGCAAAAGTGGTGCATCCACAAAGGTGATGCCCATCATCACAGAGTCCTTCTCAATATCGGCAGAGGAATTTAACCAAACTTGCAAATCTGCAGATGATGACGGAGACTCCGATAACGACGTGATGTTTGTCTCGGAAACGGATTCCAAGAAGACAGCAGAAATTGCGAAGCCCACAGCTGGGGTTATTGATTTGGAAGCCGCCGAGTCGGAAGATGCAGCGTCAAATAAAAAGCAGGAGCCAAGTACTGCAGGTGTGACGGATCAATCCAAATCAGAAGATGCAACACTGTCCATATTAAAGAAGTCCCCCCAGGTGATGCCCGTCACCAGGCCCATCCTCAGCCCCAACACAAGCTCCAGTATTCCCTCCTCCCCGGCCAGAATCTCATCAGGAATCACACCCACCACTCCATCCAGTTTGCAGACACTAACCCCAATGTCCCCCAACACGCCACAGCCCTGTGAAAACAGCGACATGATGGGAGTTCATAAGAAGCAGGTGTGCACCACGGCTCAGCAAGGGGATTTTAAAATCAGGCTCTCGGATATGTCGTCCGGACACAACGCCGGGCCGAATTTTCCCCAAGCGGCAGTGGTGGCGAAGAAGACGATAACTCTCGACAAGGCCTTGGAGATCGACTCCATCTCGTCGGGATGCAAAGTGTACGCCAACATCGGAGAGAACACGTACGACATCGTCCCGGTGAAGGAAGACCCGGACGAGGGCGGTTCCAAAGTGGCCAAGGGTAAGCGAGCCCTGATGGCCACGCCTCTAAAACCCTTCGACAAGAGCATGGTGTCGCCGACGGCCAGCCCGGGCAAGAAGAAGATCAAGAGCGAGCTGGAGGACCACTACGAGCTCATCATGGACGGGAAGACCTTCTACGTGTGCATGGTGTGCAAGCGGCCCTACGTGTGCCTCACCAGCCTCCGGCGGCACTTCAACACGCACTCTTGGGAGAAGAAGTACCCGTGCCGCTACTGCAACAAGGTGTTCGCCCTGGCCGAGTACCGGACTAAGCACGAGGCGCACCACACGGGGGAGCGCCGGTACCAGTGCCTGCTGTGCAACGAGATGTTCCTCAACTACCAGGTGCTCTCGACGCACTGCAAACAGGCGCACAACCAGGACCCGTCGGGCCGCAAGGAGAAGGACGACACGCCCAACAACCTGTACCGCCTGCTGCCGTACAAGTCCCTGCCCGCGCAGCCCTCGGCGTGGCCCGCCCACGAGGGGGGGATCCGCATGATCGGGGAGGACGGCAGCGTGCAGCACATCATGCCCGGCGTCGGCGAGGAGGTGCAGTCGTCCACGCAGAGTAAGGTTTTGAACTGGAACGATATCTTCGTGGAGCCCGACGCCCGGTCACGACCCGTGCCCGTCATGAACCCTCAGCAGGCCAACCCGGAGTTTGACTTTGTCATTCCGGAGACCTACTGAGGGGCGGGAGGGAGGGAGGGAGGGAGGGGTGACTCTGGTATCTGTGCCTTTCACAGCTTCTTATTCTTCAACGTTGTTTCTTACCCCTGCTTCGGGTTTTCCTTGAAGTATTCTTGCTTTAGGCTCTCACTGACATTGTTATATTGCTTTTTTTGTGATAACAATTATGGTCCGTGTTAATTGAAAGGTATTACTAATAACAAATTATTTGTATAGAACTTTTCAAAGCCACTGAAAAGTGTTGCAGACGTGTGAATGCCTTCAAGAAATTGTTTCACATATTTTAATAAAAAAAACAAAGTCCAAATTACAAAAAAACATTTGCAAGATGGTCTTTAGTTTCAACTTCACACTTAATCAGAGCATTTTTTACTTTTGCTCTGGTTCAAAGCTAAATATTATATTATGAGATTTGAATAACATTCCTTGAATTCTATAGCAACCTCAACTATTTTGGTTCACTTCAGTCCTTCCCCTGAACTTCACTGAAGTTCAAGAGTTCAAAATCAGTAATGATTTGAATTAAAGGGTTTCAGTTTTTTAATGTTACTTATTTTTTATCATCACAGATTGACTGTACTGTAAGATGTTAATGTATAAAAGTTTATTGGGGCACCAGGAAGAAATATTGGTTGATTAACCAGTATATCTGACATCCCACTGTGAAAAGGATGACTTCAGCTTCAAATTATATACCGAAACATAAGTATGGATTAATGTTATCGCACACAATTCATTGTGCTTTAATTAAGTCCAGTCCCATATTTTAAATCATGATGTGATTTGTTTTGATTGTTTTGATTCCCTGTCAACCTCTTACGGTCTAACTTATCAAACGTAATGTTTGATTGTTAGTCATGTCTTTTGAAAGAGTAAATATTCCAATGAGGTTTGCACTAATCCATCTATTTTAAATGACTGGTTAAACTATTTCTTCATTTTAATTGATCATTACGGCCCTTCAATGTTTTTGTTGTAAGTCATCCTATATGCTGGCCATATTCATTCTTCCCTTCATGTAAAATTATTGTCAATGCCAGAAGCTCTCTGCTATTTGTTGCAGGGCTGTGATTGTATTTAAAGAAGTTGGTTTGGAGGGCTATAATGATGTACTCTAGTCTGTAAATATAGCACTTAGTGATAATCATGCAGTAAAAAGACTATTTTGGAATATGTCTCATGAATTTGTCTGTTACATGTTTGTGTTTTATCAGGGTAGCAGTGTGGGCTATGGAGTAGATGTCTTATTTCATTCCATACCACTTCATGGCATTCATTTTAAATCTAGCAGGTTTAGGGTGAAACTAACCATGGTGGGTGTTTTTTATAATGTATCTGTGCTCATGGCCTTTTTTTCTTTACTTGTCGGCATCATTCATCTGAAATGTATTTATAAGGTCTTGTGTGCTATTGACATTAAATAAACTCAAAACGTGTTTGTGGTGTCCTTTCTACAGTTTTCTACTTTCTATGTCCTCTTTCCTACAAATTGTATTATTATTAAATTGTATTGACACAAAAGTCTGTTATTCATTTACCATTGTTTCTTGCATGCCACTGAGTACTTATTCACTCTTGTGATAAAGTAAATTGAAATAGATGTTTTTGCGTGTAATCATGGTTCAAGATGGGTAAGTCATTTTGCAGTCGGTTTCAAGTTTGATTAAGTTAGTTCACTGTGGGTGAAGTGACATATGTTTTCGTACATTTCAGGAGTAGTCCAGACACTCTATTTATTTAGAAAAACAATACAGTTCCATAAAAGTTTTAATGGCAAGGAAACAGAACACTTCATCAGACCCTGAGAGAGTGCTCTTCAAATGATACAAAGCCCAAATGAGTGAAGCTCAAGGAATAGCATTTCCCAGTTGAAGGCCAGTGATGTTGGCAGAAAGTACCACCGCCTGCTTAAGAGTTGTTTGTGACTAAATCCAAACGCACCTACGTTATCGTAGTTGTATGAGGGGATATCCCACGGGGGAAATGACATTAGCTTCATTTAGTAAACGGACGTGAAAGCCCACAACTGATAGGATACATACAACGAGTGTGGCGCTGTCCGACCCTTGTGAAAAATGATCGCATAATTACATAATTTATACTTGAATAAGTAAGGCCATGTGGATTATAAGATACTAAGCCGTATGCTTGAAAGAGCAACTCTACGTGTTGGAAAAAAAAAAAAGCTTGTGGCATGTGATATTACAGCTAACACTGACTGGGTGGGTTCCAGTGGAAGACACTATTCCCCTCTCTAAAGAAACCTACACGGGACGTAGAACTCTGTACAGTTTTCAGTTCTCTCTAGCTGCTCATATTTATAACCGTAAAAGGCGGGAAGTCACCGGCTATCATAGTGTTCCTATGGCAGGGCTTCCACACACCTGTGCAAATGAAACACACACACACACACACACACACCGCATACCTTCAAGGATCACCTCTTTCCCGGCTCGCTTCAGAGCTTGAACGGCTTCGTCGTGGGTCGCGTCCCGCAGGTTCACACCATTCACGGACAGAATGGCGTCCCCGACGTACAGAGCCTGGGTCTGGTCTGCGGCCAGACCTTTGAAGATCTTGCTAATGAGGATGGGCATTTTGTTCTCTTTCCCGCCTTTAATGCTGACCCCGAGCCCACCGACCTCTTGCTTGGTCACCTTGACGCACCTCTTCTGGTTGGCTATCGCTTCGGACACTTGCTCCGGTAAGTCCTTGAGGGCATCTCGCTCGGTCGCGGTTCTGGGGCTCTGGTTGGAGTCCGTGCTGGGATCGCTGGGGTGACCGGCGGTATTGTTGTTGCCGTTATAAGATCCGTTAATGAGGCCGTTGGAGTTGACGACATCGTTCATACCCGTCTCCTCCTCGCAGCTCAAAGTCAGCGATTCTTCGTTCAAGTGGGCCAAAACTTTGTGCCACTTCCCTTTCACCAAAACTTCCAGAAACCCACTTTGTTTAACTCTGCCGTTACCTGGAACTCCCGTCGTAACTACAACCGCCATCTTTACAGTAAGCCTTTAAAAAAAATCGCATGTGATTATCCGGTACAGTGCGACACACTTGGCTTAAACCACAAGTGGACTTTGGCCCCACCGAAGTTTTCCGAAGGACTTGCCAAGAGTCTTGACTGGTCAGCTGTGTTCTGGCACCGCCAGGTCCGCCTGCCCAAAACCTTCTCTGTTGGGTGGAGTTAGTTCCCCGCCGTCAGCCGATCCCATCTTCACTAATCCATATTTTTTGTTTTTCGCCACTCTCAAAAGAATTCTGACTGCGGAGCGATAGAAACAGATGGCATACTGTAGTTATCCAAGTATTGGCGACAATGTACTACATCCATGTATTGGCGACAGAAATGTTGAATCATAATATTGTATGAGAGAAACGCAGTCGCCTATATGTTCATCTTCTGTGACTGTCCAACTCTCCTCATATGCTGTGTAGGTCAATATTTATCCACGTTCACGTTAAGTAGGTACGGGTGCGCGCGCAAAGGAATGCGCCGTTACAGGTTTTGTGGCTCGGAAGCACACAGAACAGACCTGACAATATATGGACCCCCGTGCAATATTGATTTTATTATAAACTATAGGCTACATCAATCCATCTATCTGACATCTATCTATCGCCGGGATCGGCAATACATGCCAAATAATACATGTCTGCAATGTTGTGTGCAAGTGCATTCTACGGGTGTTCTGTGTTAGTGTTTAATTAGCAGATAAGTCTAGATTTAGGATTTTAACATATTGCCATTTGGAGCAAAAACTAAATTCTACTGCAGTGTAGTATATCGTTATAATGTGACACTTTTGTAATCGACATAGCTGTTAGTTACTCTGCTCACAAACGAATGGACGATTAACATCAGGTGTGTATGTGGAACTTCAGCGTTCTCATTTCTCATTCAAACAATCTTTTAGATTGTAGGTATATCGATGGTTGCATGCTTTATGCAGACTTGTATGTAGTAGCTGAGGTTTGAGGAAACCGCTTCATTGTGGTAGACTATTTATTTCCTGTGGGTTTCTCCATCTCTCGAAGTAGGCCTTATTGTTATAGTCCTTAAGATAATGATACTATGCAATAATAATGTGAAAAAGTCAACCAACTGGCATATATTATTAGGCCTATTATTACGACGCAGAAATACATTTTCAAATTGGCTCGCTGTACATTATCCCTTTAAATAGATAGGCCCATAGGGCTAATTACGTTAAGTCCACACATCATTTGTTGAGTGAGTTTTAATTTCTACAAAGCTTTGGAGCTTGATGCTTTTAAGTTAAAATGATGCTAGTCGTTTGCTTTAAAGACAGCAAAGTGAAAATACAGTCATTTCAATAGCAAGCCTACTCTTCTGAGATTCAGAAATATGGTTCTCCATAGGCCTAAAGGAAATCATGTCCATAAAAACGAAGACACCCACATAAAAAAAATAACTGATACATTAATGACAGTCGAGACACAAGATGTGACGTGTTCCATGGACCAGGTACACAGAAAGAAATAAAAACAATTCAGCCTTGACCTATCAGTTGTGTGTGATCGCCATCTACTGGTGAGGGTAGTTTTTGACATGCTTGACCTTTCATAAAGTAGGGGTGACCAAATCATTCCCATTGTCTCTTCAAGGAAATCTACTATCGACATACTTTTATTATTGTACTGTTTTGGATAATTGTATATTTGCACGACTGCATCATAAAATATGAATCCATCCATATGAATCCATAGCAATAATTGCAATTTAATTTAGTCTCAAGTGTGTATCTGACTCAATTTATATTTAATGCAACTTTTATTGATAGCAAAATATAACTCAGGTGATATAACTGACTAAGAAAGAGGTGTGAATGCCCTATTTAGAGAAAGACACAAAGCTAAGAATAAGCTTTACCATATAATGAGGCAGAATATTTATTTATTTCACTTTCATATGCAAATTACTTATCCAATAGATACACTTTCTTTGTAGTGGTAACAACCTTCAAAAAGAAAAATATGATTGCAATGTGACTAACAGAAATGGAGAAAAGGTTACAAGGTTACTTTCTGAATCTTTATTTACCTGTCCACATTATATAATAGGAAGAGTAACACAAGAACAGTTTGTGAGTCTCTCTTCTCCAATTATTACAGTCAGACAAGTATGTGGAGACCCCACTTGAATTTAACTCCATTCAATTCAGTATCCAAGAGCATATATTGTGAATTGCTCCATTTTATGATGCAAAACACAAGTAAAATTCATGCAACCAAATCAAAAAGTATGCCTCGATCTAATCCCTCCTTACCTAATGGAAATATCTCTTCCATATTTAACAAAGTGACTTGTAAACCCAAATGCAGAAACAGGAGATGAATGATACAAAGGGGAAACTTTACTTGAAACCTCAGGTCACCAAACAAGAACACGGTGATGCATCTGCATTTATTTATATTTAGAAATAATTGTAATGCACAAGATTGTGCATCACAAAACTGTCCAGGCCCGTTGAAACAAATCTACTCCGACACACAAACATGGCATGTCTGTTTTTTTCCATGAATTTTCCGCGTGTGGGAATTTTCCGCTTGTATTAAAACATCAACTCAAGAATGGAAAAATCTTCTCAGTGAATCTGCACGCCTGTGAAAGAGTCGATAAGAGCTACTTCCATATCATGGAAGGAAACCAGCCCTCCCTTATAAGCGACCAACACCCCAAACAGGCTTACAGGCTTACCAACTATTCACTTCAACATCAGGTCATCATTTCTACACATGGGACATTGATGAAGCGCATTGGTCCCAATATTTGGTTCTGCCCTCCTTGCAGAACTTGTGTCCGTGTGGAGTAGAAACCCGGGTTCAGCACAAGTTGTTCCTTTGTTTGGTTGTTTGTCAGATGGTTGATGTAGAGGGGAGGAGACCATTACAAAGTATTCGTTAGATGAAAGTATGCAAGGAGACACAGTGCAAGGGGGTCGTTGATGATGCCTGAACGTGCACCTGAAGCACCTCATTAAACTGTTTAGCTGCACAGAAACACAGAAACATCAACTACATTACATTTATTTATAGCTTACGCGTTTTGTCCAAAGCAACTTACAATAAGTGCATTCCATCATGAAGATACAATCGAAAATGTACACGAGTCATACATAGAATGTATGTATAAGGTATAAAACGTATGAGGACGTACAATGTAGCCAAATAGCCAAACTGCTTCAAATGCTAAATTATAGGAACAAGAGATGGGCCAGATGCAGTCTGAACAGATGAGTTTTCAGTCTGTGACGGAAAATGTGTAGGGTTTCCGCTGTCCTGATGTCAGCAGGGAGCCCTTTTCACGTTTGTGGAGCCAGGACAGCAAACAATCGAGATTTTGTTAAGCAGCAGCTGGGCCCCCCCTAGTAGAGGGAGTAGCAGGCTGCTTGGCAGTCACAGAGCGTAGTGCATGGGCTGGGGTGTATAACCATGCGCTGGATGTAGGCTGGGCCAGAGCCATGATGAGCCGAACTAAAACTTGTAGTAAAAGGCAATGGTTCAGAGTTAGGACCCAGATGCAGAGGAAGCAGAGAGCAAAACAGAGGCACACACACAGGCAATCCAAAGTTAGGTAGCAAAACTACTACACTGAATAAACTAAGCTAAGGAACGGGCAAGGCAGGTAGATCACAGACAGGGAAAATATCATCAGGACTGACAAGGCGCAAACAAAACTGAAGACTTTAATTCACATTGTGGACAAAATCAACTAATTCATGTTCTGGGGCACAATCAATGAATACAAGGGCTCAAAATAAATAGTGAGGCCATCAAGTGGATGAGTCAATAACTACAGATACAAACAACCATTTCAAACTGCATCCTCTACTTTCATAGCTTCTTAACAATGCAAACATTAAGTTTTAACATTTTCTTAAATTTTAGCATTGACTCACAGCTTGACTATATGTCCCTCTTTTCTTCTTACACAGAGTAGAAAATCCATGTTATTTCATGGACATAAAAGGATATGCTATCAGTAGCTCATGCCTATGACTCGATGATTTGTATTTCCTCTGGAACACAGGCATTTATGTTTTTGTGTGCCAAACCCATAATTCTATTGAGCGCATTTTTTCTTTTTACCTTACGGCTCATTAACAAATCACCCATGTCCGTAAACCACTTGATTGATTGACAAAACGTCAAAACGTGTTTATTATGATCTGGTTAGTTGTTAAAAGAGCACACGGTCTACTCGAGTTGTGTTTCTTCCACAGCAATTGAAGATAGAGATGGCACTGGTATTGATCATTATCGTCCACTAGAGGGAACACTCTACACATATATAGATGACTCACTACCGTACTTCACAGCTGTACTGCATAATGGGGTTTGTGTGTGTGAGTGTCTGCGTGTGTGTGTGTGTGTGGTGTGGTGTGGTGTGTGTGTGTGTGTGTGTGTGTGTGTGTGTGTGTGTGTGTGTGTGGGTGTTTGTTTTCGTTTGGGTCATAGTCAAGCTTCCATCTCCCTTAGGAAAGGCCATACAAGAACCAGAGAGAGAGCCTGGGTCTTTTGCCATGCCCTTCTCTCTGCCCCCCCCCCCCCTTACCTACCTATCCATCCCATAATAACTAATAGCTATAACTATCCATCAATACCTAGAAAATCATAAAACATGCACACAAAACACATCATCCGTATTGATTTAAAACAATGCACACACAGCTCTAGTGGTTTTCTGGGCTGCTAGCTAGGTGTGCATGTGACGCTGATTAGGAATATGAAACGACACTGTGGGTTTTGCTTGCGTGTCCTTGTGGCTTCAGAGGCAGGTTGTGAACCAAGGCACAGGTTACTTATGAATTCAGTTGTTGTTTAATTGTCTTCATCGTTGTCAACGACGCCCTGGAAATCCCCTCCTTCACGTAACAGTTTACGTTCTGTCGAGCACTCGTATTTGAAAGGAGTGTGTTCTTCGCAGTGTTTCCATATTCCTGTGCTATGTGCGTGGGTAACACTTTACAATAAGGGGACATTCATTAACCATTAACAAACATGAGTTCATTTAGTAATGAGCATTAACTCACAGCTCATTTTCTAGTCTAGTTATCATATACTAATGGTGTTCATGTTTACTAATGGTATTCATTTAGACATTATTTAATAGGCTCAGGGTTAACCCTAACACACTAACCCTAAACCTAACCCTAACCCTAACCCCTATGCTAATGCTATAAAACAATGCTTGTCAATTCATTAATGTTAATTAATTGTCAATAAAATACCCTTTATTGTAAAGTGTTGCCTGTGTGTGTATGCACATTTCTGCGTTGAACAGACAGTTTTGTGGTGTGGTGTGTCATTTTCATATGCATATGAATTTGCATCTCAACAATTCTTTGGTGTCTTTGGTGACAGATTCAGTCTTCAGCTTTGTCTCGCATGTTCCAGGGATAAGCGCCC
>JAOPJO010000002.1:20176475-20189416 GCA_027123675.1 Molva macrophthalma
TTGCCTGTCTGTATGTTCTACTGGAGTCTCTGCACGGTTGCCTGTCTGTATGTTCTACTGGAGTCTCTGCACGGTTGCCTGTCTGTATGTTCTACTGGAGTCTCTGCACGGTTGACTGTCTGTGATTCTCCGTTGGCAGGTATGACGATGGCCCCACACCTGGATGGACACGACATGGCCTTCAACGCCTCCGACCGCAAGTCCTGGAAGAAGTACGCGAAGTCTATGCAGGAATACCTAAAACGTGAGTCAGCAATATATACATTTCCGATTTCAAGCTTAAAATCCTTCCAGGGGGGCGTGTCCTCATTGTGCTGGACAGCTATTACAGTGAAAGAGGGGAAGAAAACGGTGACGGTTGGTTTCGGGGGTGATGTTTAAATCAAGTGGGTGAGCAGGGAGTTAATACTCTAGCACGGATCTCCACTACCGCTGCCCATTATCCCATTTGCATCTTGCAGGGCATTCTGGGAAGGGGAAACCTCTTTGTGGGTAGAGTGCAGCCATTCACTGTGTGCTTTTTTCTCTTCTTTTTTCTTGCTCTTTCTTTTGTCAAGCTGCCTTAATCAGAGGCCCGGATTTGGCAGGGCACTGTGGTGGCTCGCTTTATTTATGCTCCCCTCTCTCCCCTCTCTCTCTCTTTCTTTCACTTGTCCTCCCATTCATATTCTCTCTCTCACACGCACACATGCACAAACACATACCCACACCTCCGGACATCCAGCGTATGGTGATGTAGTTCAGGAAGAGAAGAACATCCACTGTTCGCAGGAGAAGTACTTCATGCAGGATCACTTGGAGGAGACCTTGGAGCGCAAGGCCTGTCAATTCAAGAGGTCCTGGCTGGGCGAATGTTCCGGCCTGCAGGACACCTCTTTTGGCTATTCTCAGGGAAAGCCATGTGTTTTTCTCCGAATGAACCGGGTAAGTATGAAATGCTGTATTCATAATCCCCCCCCCCCCTCAATTCCTTAGTTTTACTTAGTGACACCTTGTGGATAATCCAGGGAATGCAAGTGATGCCTTTGTCAATTACACCTTTCTGCGTTGCTCTTTATTATTGCAGATTCTTGGATATCTACCAGGCCAGGGCAAACCAATAAATGTGACCTGTGGCGTTAAGGTAACGTAATAGTCCTCATTTTAACGCATTGCCCTTGGTTATCAAACTGGAGTAGGCCTAAGTGTGTTTTTGTTTTGATTTTGTTTTTAGAAAGGGCCCCTTGAAGCCTTGGGAGAAGTCCAGTTCTTTCCCAAAAGTATCTTTGATTTGAAGTACTATCCATACTATGGGAAGCTCAGACACGTAAGTGAAGGTCGCGGAAACCGCCAGACCAACTCATTTCAGAACTGTGCCATTAACTTTGGTGTGAAATACTGTAAAACATTACGCATGATTTTAATGCATGTGGTTTGAAATCTTTTTGTCCTTGGTGTCCTAGGTAAACTACTCAGCCCCGGTGGTGGCTGTTCGTTTTGCAAGCGTGCAATACGACGCTCACATCCATGTACAATGCAAACTCAACGGCAAGGGAATCATCAACGACTCTCCGACCGACCGCTACCTGGGCGCCATCTCCTTCTCTTTGGATATCGGAGCATAATGGCCCGAAAATCGGGACACTCAGCAAAACTGCTCCGACGACAATATGAGACATAAAGTGTAGTGACAAATCTCATTATCTTGAAAAATGTTGCAAAGTTTTCCCGCTCCCTTTCATTTCCGAGTTTGTGCCTTCTGTTTTAAAAAAGTAATTTCCTAAAGAAAGAAAAGAAATGTTACACAAACACGCACGGACACGCACACACACAAAAAAGCAGAGCATGCTGAGAAAAGGAGTAGTAGTAAATATCATTGAATACCTGATATTTTATAATGATTAGCAGGATTAATACAACTAAATTTGCATTATAGAAGGCATATTTTACATACTGGCCAATAGTTAGCTATTAGCTATGCAAATCCAATTTTGACTTTTAACTATTAATAGATATTTAGAAAACCTGTTGAGTGGGGCTATGATAAAGTTTTGTTTATCACATTTTGTATGACAAGTTTACTAATTTCTTGCATACATTTCAAACACTTGTATATTTTAAGATTTCACAGATCTACACCAACGTTGTCTCAAAGCAGGACTGTAAAAAACAAAACATTTAAATAAATGCAAAATAGAGCATTACTTATCATTTTGAGTAGGACAGTAATATATGAAAAAACATTTTAAGCCACCTCTTGACTTTGTTTTTGTAAAAACATCCGAGTGCTTTGGAAAATGAAACACCACAGACGACTGTGAACAATAAAAGGAAATAAGAAACCATGTGTAATAGTTTTTTTCAAAACACCACAACTTCACTCAAAGCATTACAATACCTTGTAATGCTACCTATAGTACCTATAGTTAAGTCTTAACTATTCTCCAAAAGTCAGTCATTTTTTTACAATTTTATTTTTTTTAAAAATACCTGAATGAATCCTTGATTTTTAACATGGATAACCTTAGCCATGTTTTCCCCTCTGAGATTGGAGGTTCACCAAAAACCCTCAACTGCTGTTTTCAGAGAAGTCCAGTCATTTCTCAAGACAATTTACTGTTTTTCCTTACACAACCTCAGCAACTACTGACCATAAAGTCAGCAACTACTGACCATAAAGTGTCTTGTGATACATCATCTGACCTTGAATCAACTCACACAATATAAACATACAACAATAATTCAGAATAGAATACAGCTCCAAAACATGAGATCAACTTTATTTTATTTTTTTCCCACTTCAATCGAACCAATGTATGCTTTCCACATTCTTCATCACATGGAGACTTAGGGGGCAATCAAAATAATTACAAAAGGCACACATACTGTCTGGGAGGTGTGTCACCAGTACTGGTGCTGAAGTTCACGCAAAAAATAACATGACTTGAGAACAGAAAGGATAATTATTAACTAAAGCCCCAAGTGTATACATGACTGCACAAAAACTAATTTTGTGGATGTTATAGTGCCAATACAATGGAGGCTTGGGCCTGTGTGAAGCCAGTATTTAGTCAATTATTTACCGATGATGAACGGGATCCTATTAGTGCAAATCAGGTCTGACTGGAATTCACATTATCAGTGTGGGGATTAGGCTTAATCCAGATCTAAAACCAATTTAATTGTTGTTCCAATTGACCACCTTTGATCATGAGTACTATATATTACAAAAAAATAAACAAAACCAAATTTTTGTATACATTCACTTGAGTGAATCAACGTGAAACCCACATTTCAGCACAAAGTAAAGGGACCAAGAAAATCCTCCTCTGTCGACCTTTCCCTGAGAAGGTCCTTAACATTAGTACTTGTTAATAAAGCCAGCCTCAAATCACATTTACACAACACCGATTCCACTGCTGGTTAAAAAGGTCTTTATAAGTTACCGTCCCTTTCATTGAGTTAACGTCTTCCTGAACATTTAATGCAAAAAGCACAATTTCTCTTGAGTGTGCATTTTATCATGTGCAAGTCATTAGAAGCGATACATGTGAGTACAAAAATAAACAGCGGTTGAGGGCAGCAAACTAATGAAAGAAAAGGACTCAAGCTCTTTTCAATGAGCATGTAAATACAGAATATTATTAGGAAATTGGTCATAAAAAAAAAAAAAAAAAAATCATTCTATACATGTAGAATAGTTCACATATAGAGAATACAGAGACATACATTTGGAAGGGGGGGGGGGAGGTCACCTCATGGAAGGGAATAGGCAGCTACCAAAACATTTGATGAATAACATGCAATCTATTAGCGAGCGATGCAATTAATCGATGATCAGTCTGATTTGGTGCTTGATCAAGTCGCTGGACAGGACAATGAAAAAAGCAGCCAAAAAGAGAAAAATCGCTGATGGGTGGTCTTTAAACTCTTTCGCGGGTACAAGAAAATAGCAGAGGTCAACTCATTAGGAACCAAGAGGAGAAACAGACAACCAGCGAGGTGGTCGGATGGGGGAGTGGGTTGGGAGGAGATGCAGTTAAGAGGCAGAAGGGTTTGGAAGCAGTGTGAGGGTTGCCAGGGAGACAGAAGCTGGGTGGGCGGCCTATACTGACTGGTAGCCGGTGCGGCTCTTCCTTCGGCCAATCAGGTAAGAGATAAGCACAAGGATGATTAGGAAGCTGAGTGCCACACCCACTGCAATGGGCACCAGAAAGCTCAAATCAGAGTCCAGGAAGCATTCCTCAGCTAACCAACACAAAGAAAGAGAGAGAGAAAGAGACAGAGACAGAGAGAGAGAGAGACAGAGACAGAAAGTTATTGATTTAGTCAGCAGACAGAAAATATTAAATAAAGAGGGGTGAACAGATTCACTTGGCACAACGTTACAAACCATAGGGAAGGTGCAAGAAGGCAGTCCAAACATAGACACACACCCTTTCAATCGTGTGGGATAAGTGGCATTCAACTGTACAACACAATTGGATACAATGGCTGCAATTACATTAAATGTTCACACTGTGTTACATCGAATAAGGACACACACTGAAGACGGGACCGATAGAAAGCATCATCTATAGTTAACAGGCAGACTCATCAAGTCGTTTTCTTTTTTTTTTTTTTCACAATTAGGCAAAAGGCATCCGGCGTTGAATACTGACGATTCCGATGGTATTGGGTGAAATAATGGGATTAGAAAGACTCATAGCCACTGGCTAGGTTTCGCTTTCTTCCAATGAAATAGGCCAGCAGAACAATAAGAATTAGAACAACCAGGGCGACTCCAACCGCTATGGGAACAAGGTAGCTCTCATCAAGCGTGCAATCCTCAGCTAGACGAGAGTGAAGAGAGCAGACACAGGAAAGTTTTAGAAAACGAAAGTGAAAGTGAAGATAGAAAAATAAAAAACAACAATGAATGGTGACTACATCAACAGTGACAGGCCGCCTAAAAAAAAAAAAGGAAAATGTGTAGTTAAAATGAAAGAATTTACACATGGATCTGGGACAAAGAACATACTTTATTTCCATACTTTTGATTTTAAAAAACAAAACCACTCTTAATGAACACCACGATTTTCCATCCGATTTATCACAGATAAAAGCCTAAAAGAATGAAAATTACGCAAGCAATCATTTATAGACAAGCGATTTGTGAGTAGGTTTGGATAGCAGCACTAGATCCCTTTGCTAAATGAAAAACCAAATGAAAACAAAACCACACCATCACTGAGCATGCTTCAAAGTGATAAAGGTTTCTAGTCATTCGACCTATAGAAGAGAAGATTGGTTAAGTGGGTTGGTTTTCAAAACCGAAACTAGTAGAGATTGGTGCTGCAAAGCCATCTCCTACTTTGATTAAGGCAGCAAACTCCTTATAAAGCAGGCCAACATCGACCAAAGTGACGGAAACAAAATCAGAAGCAAATCAAAATCTATTAATACACTGATTCATACACATATTTAATAGCCAAGTGATTGATTTGATCGCAAGCAACTATCAAACTAAACTAAAACTAAAATATCAAATCAAAAGTAATTTCTGACACGTTTGTACCAGCAGTGCTGGACTAGAGGAGTGCTGTGAAACTAGTACACACAGGTACAGAGTGTCTACCACGTGTACACTGGTAGAGCGAAGGAAACACAAAACACAAACACGGCCAGTCTACAGGACACTGAATTGTGCGACCAGCACAGGTTTATTTCCAGCATTCAGAACGATTAAACTAAACTACAACACGGGTGCGACGATGCAGCATACAGTTCTACAGGCATGTCAAACATGTGGAGAATGCCTAAGTGCATTGATATGTAGCCCTCTTCAGCTAGAGAGCAGTCCCTTTACGAAACCTAATGCCAACGGGAAGGCTATTAGCAACTGATGAAAAAAGTGACTTCTGTCGCTACACACGCGTTTTTGATAGGTGAATTATAGGTTTATACAGAAGGAGATTTGTGACTTAACAATTATCAAATTTCTCAAAAGGGTGCCGTCGGAAGAGCCATCTTAATCTGTTCACCTGATCTACAGGAGAAAATTCAAAGCATGTCAGTTGTTGACATTTTTTTTTTTAAACAAAGTGCAAAGAAGGCGAGAGGGATTTCTGTGAGATTTGAGTTTCCAAGAAAAGACAACTGCTTGTACATGTTGCCAAACATGTATACGACTGGAAGCAAAACTCCAACAACTAAATAATAATAACTAAAATGTGGGATTCAGGAAATAAAAGGTGGTCTAATATTGAAATTATTAGAAATTGCCACAAAAGGGGAATGTCAACGGGACTGAGGTGCATGATCTATTGTTGCGACAGGAGATTTAAGTAATTGAAGGTTTAGGTGTCATGTTTGTACATGGGGGAGAAAACCTTTAAAACTATTTATTGCTAATGTGAATAATCTTTTCCAATTTGAATGATGTTTTCAAAAGGGGGTCACTGGATCTTGCACTCTCATTTACAACCAATAAAAGTCAAATAAAAAACAAAAAAAAGGAAAAAAAAGACCAACCAGACAACAACAAAATAAACAACAATGAAGCAACATAAACAATGGGGTTGAAAAGTTTGGGCCTTAGGAATTCTTTTCATTTTTGGTTTTGAATGATAATACAAGGATAATACTAAAATATAAGTCTACATGAGACACATTTTTACAAATTCTTTTTTTAGTCCTTAACATCAGTCAATATTCAGAATAATCCGATTATTCTATTGTCTGGATCAAAACTGAGTAAAATTGTATTCTGACTGAAACATAACCTATAGAATGCATAAATCCCAAATCAGCTTGAAAAGGACAATTTAATACCTTCAGCATGTTATGCAGTTCATCTCCAATGTAACTGAATGCTAAATTAATATTCCCAAATAATAGGACCAAACTTGAAAGCCCCATACAAATGATGAAGGATTAAAGTTGAACTGGATTTAAAGGGTCTGGTATCCAACATAAGTCTTCCTTCGACCAATCACATAGGCAACCACTACAATGAGAATCAAGCCAGTCAGTGCAGAGCCAACAATGATTGGAATTAAGAGGCTGGTGTCATCCATTGAACATTCATGGGCTGCAGATAGAGAGAGAGTTAATCAACAAGTGAATCAGGAGTAGGCTGCCTGTTTTGACAACACAGCTCAACGGTCAAACACATCACATTTACAGGTCACAGGTTATTTTCCACTCGTTTTATATCCAATAGCAAATCTAAATTTCCTGTACAATTTCAGGGTGAAGGGGATTGGTCAGATTACAAGTGGTAGCAATTCATTTAAACAGTTTGGGAGCAGGAGTGACAGTTTGGTACAGATTTTATGCTCCCGATCGTTAATATTTTTGAGGATGCATCCATCAGGCTACATGTTGTAGCATTAATTATGCTTAAGATTATTTAAATTGGATCAAATTATGCCACTATCAAATTGTGTGATTTTGTATGAAATCAAATCAGATTAAATGGGATACAAATAATATGTGTTAAAGGAAAAAGAGCTACACTTAACTTACCTTCTCAACTTGAATAAAAAAAAGCAAGTTAAAAGGACCAAACTTGACTTAAGGTCATTAGTGTAGCATCTTAAAGGTTTGCTTCAATGACTGAATAGTATATGGTTCAAGTGTCTACCAGTCCATTGAGTTTCTTCTTTACCTTCAAGCCAATTTAATGGGTGAAGTCCATTAACCCTTATTTAACTTTGATTACCGTAACTTAAAAGCAGTTTCCTACAAGCCTGGGCAGCGCTAGGCAAAAAGCTAAGCTGGCCAATGTTTGTTATTAACTTTCCTCTAAACATACTGGGTGACCTGTTCCCACACCACTCGATAACCGCTTATTCCTTCTGCATAGGTTTGTCTTTTTTTGTAATTCATTTTTTTCCATTGGTTCACATTTGCCCATAACTGTATTGCCAAGCACTGCACCCAGGTAATGAAGCAGGTGCGTGTCTGCATGTCTGATGAGTAACCTACCCGTGCTGAATTTCCCACCACCAACGGCGAAGGGCTGCACTTGCAGATCAAAGGTGTAGAACATGAGGGAGTCGGTGATGACGTAGCTCTGCTCTTTGTTACACATGTAGGAACTACCCACCGACGCCACCCACAGAGTCAGGTTGTTGTTTGCTTCCGTGAACGGTTGCCCTGTGTGACGGAAAACACATTGCATGAAAGACCCCCACTGCATGAAGACATCTCAGAGTATTCCTTAAAGAAGGGCAATAAAAGGCTGGGGGTCATGACCCTACTCACCTGAGCTGGTTGTGATATTGACGCTGACGGCGTGCAGGCGGAACTTGGCTGTCTCCTGTGAACCGCCAGGAGACAAAAGCAGTACATTAACACAAATGGTCCTTCAACCGCCTTGGCACGCAATGCGTTCCAACTCTTTGTTCAACAGGTGGGCGGCGCCAGGGGGAGGGGGCGGTCGGGAACGCTTACGTTAACGAAGGTGAACGCGAGGGTCACGCTGGGGTTGCTCAACACCAGCTCGCTGCTGCCGATGCCGCAAGATCCCGAGACACTCGTACCGTTGGGCTCCAGGTTCATCTCCTGGAATTTCTATGAAGGAAAGGAAAAAAAACGACCAAACCGCCACAAATGAGACACGACATCACCGAGAGGTAGTTTGACGGACCGAATTTTAAAAGCATGTCCGTGAATACCTGTCCCAGCTTGAAACCGATGCGCAGGCCGAAGGTGGCCATGAGACAAGCCGTGGCGTTGACCCCCGCGGTGATTTCGTACTTCCCGGTCGGGGGCATGGGAAGTGGGGGGCTCGGGGTGGTGGTGACGGGCACGGTGCTGGTCTGAGTGGCGGGTGCAGGCGTGGGCGTCGACGGCAAATCAGCGGCGCATGATGTGACTGTGGTGGTGGAAGAAGAACGTGGACGTCATCAACATGTATGGGAAGCACGCGGGTGAGGTCGTTGCGTTGATGGTATATCATGAACCGTGCACTTACTTTTTTCACTCTTGTTGCCGTTGGCCACAAACGCCTGGATGAGAACGTTCCACAGCGTCTGACTCACGGCCCCCTCTTGAATCACGTCTTGGCTTTTGCAAGAGTAGCAGGTGTCGATGCCCACTTTCGACAGGTCCTTCGCGGTCACATTCACGGTCACGGTCGCGGTCTCTGTGACGAACAAAAGAGAAATGCAGATTAATGTCGGGCACCATCTCCCCGGGCATCAATGATTATGTTCATGTGTGATTGCATCCATGACGATGATATGTTTTGTGATCACCGTTTGACGTGGCGTTGGGAAAGAGGGATGAGTCGGCCAGGCTGAAGCTGAAGGTGATGGAATCGGCCTGGTAAGTCTGCACTCCCTTGCTGAAAGACATGGCCCAGCTGTGTCCCTTGCCGAAGCTGAGCTGCAGTGTGGAGCTGGTGTTATCACATGAACTCCCGTTGGTGGAGACAGTGTCAGGAAGTATGAACACTGTTGTTTCGTTCTGGAAGAGACCAACGACTAACTGTCATTCAACAGGAATAATAATCATTTTACAGGAGAAAATCAGGAAAAGAAAACATGAATCATACTACTGTGCACTAAGAGCAGATTTAAAAAGTGCTTCCTGAATCAAAAACAGCCTGTTTAATCAATACATTTTGTAAATTTAAAAACAATATAAGGTCCTAAATATACATAAATATAAGCCTACATAATGCTCCCTTTAGTAGCTTGCTTCGATGGATCTAAGCTTAACCTGTAACAAACTTTGGTTAAAAGTGTCTGCTAAATTACTAAATGCATGATCAAAGTGGTCAAAGTACAAGAACAAGGAAGATACCAGTCTAAACACAGCTTAGTGGTTACTGGTAACACAATAATCTGTCAGTATGCAAATGGTTCATAAATACGGCATCAACATTCATTCTATTTTTATTGCAAAGGAGGAACCCAACAAGGCCATAGCAGAAGCAAACACATGTGTTAAAACCATTTGGATAATCGACCCACCTTCTCTCCAAGGGCTTCATATGTGACACTGAAGTTCACCATCAGGTTTGCATATAGACATAGCTTGCCTTCAGTGTTGTTCACAAACACCTCAGTGGCACATGTCAACTGGGTTTCTGCAAAATATAGATGGTCTACATTACTAAAGATACAGCGGTTTTGGTACACTTTGGTACAGTTATAAATCACGTTCAAAAGTTAACAATGTACCAAACAATTTGTTGGCATATTGTTGGTTTGAATGCAGAGCTTTTTTTTCAAAAAAATATTATTATGGGATGGAAAATGTCATATCTTAGTTTACGTGACAAGTTAAGGCATTAAAATTGCCACCTTGTGAATTACTGTCTCCTTGTGACCTCAGCAAGTGGAACTAGGTTACCATAAAACAGCAGTAAAAAGACATACGAAAGATCCCCCTATAGAGACGACGTTGTAGTTGTTGTTTCCTTACTGGCAGTTACTTTGAAACATTGAAACATATCTGGTCCACCGTACATTTTGGGAAAAAACTATTCTGCGTAGAAAATTATAAAAATTCACACGTCAGCACCATTTTTTGAAGGAACCCCATTTTAGGCTGGTCTTAAACATGGTCAATAGTATAAGGTGTCATCTTCGTATTTTAGAGAAAACAGGATGACAGGTTTTTGCCAGTCTCTGCCAACCAGTCTGGTATTGGTCCCCTCTACTTCGAATGTTGGCAGGGCTTTCTGCAGTGGTTGATTTTGATGTCGGGCTCAAAGAGAGGATGAGGGTTCAAGGACACATAGTATAATGCCACGGTGTGTGTTGATTTGTGGAGCTCGGTCTAGGCAGCAGTTTTTTTTATGTCCGCTTTCGAGAGGGTTAAGCTTCTCATACACGTATAGTATAACGCCACAAAGTTCTACAAAAGGTTTACCAAAGTTGTGGTGGGTTATAGCCATGGGGATAGCGCGCCACCTCCTTCCTAGAACTCTGACAAAAAACTATTTCCTTTAAATCAAAATGAAGTGTTCGAATTCAGCTTAGTCAGGGGTTTCACTTTGAGCTGTACTAACTGCGGTAAGGAACCACCACACCGACTTAAACAACAGACACCAGTTTTCACAGTTACTAAATGCGAGTAAAGATACCGTGTGACTTGGTCAAAGTTAGACGGACACACGACATGGAGGCGTCAATACAACTCACCCTTTAATGTCTGAGTCATTGTACGTCTAGGTTAGAAACTAACAACGGGAAGCTAAAGGTCACTTCTGTGTAGCAATAATTCACAGACTATTGCTCATGTGCAGACCATAAAACCCAGATAAGCTTAGTAAAAGCTCAAAACACATGCCCATGTCATCTACGCAACCTGGCAGACGTATTAACGCTTTTAGGCAAAACAAACAATGTGCTATGGCCGAGATATAGCAGCTACCTCGATGAAACAATAATATCCCAGACAATTCATCAGGCTTGGTTTATAATCGGATCGGTCGTATATTGTTTGAATGTAAAAAAGTGGATTGATTGGCTTTTCGGCGGTTTCATTGCTAGCTCGCCCGCACTGACGTCGATAACAAATAGCCACCTAGCACAACACTGAGGCTACGTGCTGAGTCAATGTATCGCACCATGTCATGGCTGCCGAGGATTACACTGTGTTATTTTTCTATTCAAATCAAACGCAAATTGAAGTGAGGAATTTGAACGTAAGCTCTGTGAAACAATCAAGAGTAATTCAAGTATCTAGTGTGGCTAGCATTGAGTGTTTCAGCCGATAGCCGGAGCCGCCGGAGCCCGATGTCAGGCCCGAAGTGTCTTAGAAGTTTCATCAGTCGACCCACCACAACAAGTCGTACCGACGTATGGCGCTGAATAACTGCGATACATACCGAGTCCAAGTGCCAAGACCAAAACGAGCACTGCACGGTGAATCATCTTGGCTGGATGGTTTGTTGTTCTTGACCACAGCTTGTAGCTGATGAGAGCTTGAAACGCTTGTAGGTGAACTCAGACTATGCAGCTACCGACTGTACCAGGAAATGGCAGTCATATGACTGCCTGCTAGAGGTTGGTGTCAAAACACAGAGGCGTGGCGTAATAAGGCCCATTTTAAACACTATTATAAATAATATAGGAGAACATTCGATGAATTATAGTCGATGCCTCAAATAAACAACTACTATAACTATAGTAATTATTATCAGAAACTATTACAACTACTTTCGAAGCAAAAAGTGAAGGAAATAAAAATATGAATTCAAACAGACAATTGTTTTTAATCTGAAGCAATAACCCAACAGATTCATTTGGACACAGGGCATAAATCTGGTCAAGCATGATTTCTCAATCAATTCATCTGTTGAGACAATCGATTCACATTCATCCCACTTTTAACCAGGGCCTACAAGACACTTAATGAAACTTGTAAAAAAGAAAATGCGCATTGGATCATGAAAAAATAAATCAAAAATGGAGCGACTGACGTTCTTGTGCTTAGTCATTACAACACCCTACTGGTTAACACAAAACGTTTAAAAAACAGGTGCCTCTCAAACACTTTAAAAATGTAACCGTCCATGATGTTTGTACAAAAACATGTGATCAGGGGGAAAGAAAGTGATGCAAATGTGTTCAATGGAAATGCAGAGCAACATGGATACATTGGGATAACAAAATAAGTGCTGTAATTTTGGCACATACCGCAATTCTGGCATAATTCCTCAAATTGTATCCTATCCTATGAATTGTGTTTGACATAAACATAGCTGTAGCAGTGAAACGGAGCATTGAAAATTTTACATTTTTTCATTCAGATGCACACATTAAACACTGAAACGACTCAAACATGAAATCTGGAGATGAATGTTAATCCATTGGCCTCACATTTGACACTGACTGAGGAAACAACCCTCTTTTTTCCTACTTCCAACACAGAGTACAAGTGAGCAGTGTGTGTGTGTGTGTGTGTGTGTGTGTGTGTGTGTGTGTGTGTGTGTGTGTGTGTGTGTGTGTGTGTGTGTG
>JAOPJO010000002.1:20192436-20208627 GCA_027123675.1 Molva macrophthalma
CCCCCCCCCCCCCCCGAGACACCACAGAGCCGGGGCTTGAAACCAAAAACAGAAGGGGCGTTACGCCTGGTTTTCTGTTTCGTTATTCTACCGAAGAGAAACGGATTCACGCAAGCAGACGAATCTTTCATAAGGGGATTTTAATAATTGTATTTCTACCGTGGCCAGTCTGCATGGTGTTGAATTGAAAGCTTTACAGACACTTTTTAACTGTTCTGGCAGAGTTTGCGTGTGCGGTCAATAGGCAATTAAGTGATCACAGATCCCTGCTTCCAGCAACGTGATTGGTCAAAACAAATATGAGGCGAAAGAAAAGGAACACCCAGATTTTAGCACGTCTGCCATGAGATTTAGTCTTTGTGTTGATTTGCAATCGAAGGTCTGATTTGTGAGACTACATCAAGTTTTAAGTAAAGACCTGAAAATCCATGCCAAACATTTATAGGCAAAATGTCCATGCTCAACTCTAATCACAACCCATTTCAACAAAAGTCAATAAGGGATGTCAGCAAGGAAACAAGCAGGTTATTAATGATTATTATTTTTAACGAAGACGATATTTACATGGCGGATTGATAACCTTTACTTATGCAACTTTTCAATGGGTTTAGGTAAACAAGATACCAAGAGAAAAAGACCACAAACCATGTTTGAGCTTCGACAGCATGGATTTCTCAGCATCGACCGAAGCGCTTTTCCCCACCAACAGCCTCTTGGCCAGATCCTTCTTGTAAAAGGCCTCAAAAACATCTTTACCTAAAAAGGGGATTCCCAGTCATTAATGCTAAGTATTTGACATTCCCATCACTGCAAAAAAAATATTCTTAAAAGTCCTTTAAGCGTTAAGTGTAACCCCCTTTCAGCTCAAATTCAAAACACTGTTGGCTTTGTCCTATTAGCCACGCCGAGTCATACCGCTCCGCGCTGATTTGCGTTTCCACTACCAGTTGAAACGTGCCAATGTGCCGCGCCGCACTCAAGATGGACCGTCTCCGAGGTCAGGCCAAAGCGAGCCCGACCCGCCTTAAAGCGGACTGCGCTAACGTCAGCCCTGCTTGTCTCTCAAATTGTTGGAATATAGACGTATAATAATTGTTCTTGTGTGAGACGCATCGCACCAAGAGCATGGCTAGAGTTCTCCCCAACTTGATGTCGAATTTGCGTCGTGTCATTTGAGGCACTCGCGCGGCCGGCTTGGCTGGCGAAAGATTTGCATCTATTCACGTCTTTGCGTTGATGTTCTCGCGCCGCTCCTTGGTTTTTGGTGTGAACGCACAGTAAGGAAGGTTCACACCGCGGTTTACTCACCGCGGTGATTTTAGTTTGATGATGTTCTCTTGCAAAACAAGATAGCTTGTTGAAATAGGACAGATTTATTTCAGATTAGTCTTGGTCTAAAGACTGGACATTGGACAATATTTCACACTATTAGATCGCTGATATCGATATTAAACGTTTTTTTATCCTAAAAATAATATCAAGGACATCGTGTGCCACTCGGGGAAATATATGTGAAACATTGTCAAATGGGTAAATAAGACTAATCTGATCAGCTCTCAATAAGCCATTGAGATAAGGAGTCATTGTCACCATCATTGTCTGTGTCGCCGTCCATCTGAAACAACTCAAATATATTAAATGTCTCTTAAACAAATCAATCCGATTTCACGGTAGGCTATAATATAAAACTAAATAGCCAATAAAAGTATGAGTTGTTGGGTCATTGACTCAAGACAAGCATGTCAACAGTTAAAGACCCACCTTCAAGCGGCTAGCCCGGTTGTAAATGTAACGCAAATCCCAGCCGCGCTTGGCTGCCGCGATGAGTCGAACCGTGTCGAGCCGGGCGAACTCCATTTGAGAGTTTTAAAAAACCGTTTTAGAGTTCTAGGAGGGCATGTAGGTCGTAACCATGGGGATAGTTACGACCCACTCAGACTTTTTAGTACCATCGTACATAACGTTGTGTATGGGCTCCACACACCGTGACGTTATACTATAAGTGCACGAGAAGCTTAACCCTCTCTCGGGCGCAGACATCAACATCAACCGCTGCCCAGACGGAGCGTCACACATCCACACACACCTCGCCCCCTGGTGTCCCTTGGTCGTGACGTCGAAGAGTATACTTAAGGGCACTTCGACGTCACGAAATGAACAGCACCTGCGTCGGAGCAAAGGGGAACGTTCACAAACTGGTTGGCAGAGACTGGCCAAAACTCAGGATTTTGCGCCGGTTTTCTCAAAATGATAGTCTTATTTTTGTAACAGTGAACAAATACTGTTTTGTACATACATACAACACAACTTACTATGTTGACGATCATATAAGACATATTACACAGTTTAAAATAGGGTTTTGGGTTCACTACCCCTTTAACAAATATTGAGAACAAATCCATACCATAAATGAACCTAAAGATGATCATGATCTTGTCCAGCATCTTCTCCAGTTCTTCATCAGTTGCCTCTTTGTTTCCTGCCCTTAGCTTTGAATCAACATGCTTTGCTATGTAGAGGAAGAAAACAAAAAAAAGGTTTGATTAGATTTGATTAGGTTTGGATTAAACAAATGCAGGAAGAGGGGTTCCTATTACCGATGAGTTCGGCGGGCTTGTTCGGCCTTTTGTTGATGAACGTTTCAAATGCCTCTTTCATGGCATTGACAAACTTCTCGTTCTTCATGAAGCAGATGTCAATGATGTGATCCACTTTGTCTTTGAAGTCCAGCAACTCCTGAACCATTGTCTTGTCTTTTTCCGGGTTGATAACAATCGTGCTTCCAAAAACCTGAGTGAAGAAACCATTAGTGTTTGACTTAAAGGCCAGCAGGTTGGGACTCACCAGCAACAGTTGCTGAACCTATATCTAACAGCCATTTCCCATCATTGAATATGAATGTACAATCGCCGTCTAATGAAATAATTGAATAAAACAAAGATTGCCTCAGGAATTTAATTAGTAATAATTTGTTTGTTTACCAAATGTTGGTCAACCACCAACCCAAAGAAACAACAACAAGGTACAAACTACCAAAGTGCTGTGTCCTCCAACTGTTTCTGGTAATGCCGGGCCTACCTTAATGTACTCTATCCATTGCTGCAAGAGGACCTGAACGCCGCCTCGCACCCGACTGAAGAGCTGGTAGAGGAGAGACAGATCCTCGATTCTGTTCTCGTCCAGCAGGTGGGTTAAGCCTGAGGGATTCAAGCAACAAGGACTCAAGAAAATTGGACATGCAAGTACACCACCGACAACCCGGAAACTTAGATTAGCATCCATGTTAAGTGTTTCACGACAGAGTCTATGGTGTATGCTATAGTCTACAGTTTAAAGGCAATAAAGACAGCAGATGCCCAAAACTAAAATATTCAATACAGTATTAATTACTTTATTCATTTATTTGTATATCGTAGCCTTTAAAAAGTAGTTAAATCAATTAAATTAACCTAAACAAGGCATTGTCATGATACACAACAGAGACAATCAATAAATAGTACCAATGGGGACGTACCTTTTTGAAGCGTCGCAGTTAGATGTTCCCCCAGCAGCTGCTTCTCTACAGTAGCAATAAGTGGTTTTCTAAAAGAATACCAAAAATGAGTCGAAATTGACCATTGACTGGAAATTTGCAGCTAATCAAAAAGTGAGCCATTCATTTCCCAGTGTTCCACCACTCACTGTGTGCTCTGGTCCAGATATGTGATGACCCTGTCTGCCTCCTCCTCCAAGCGCTTATTTACATGGTACAGATACTCTGGCACCTAATAATAGAAAAAGCCTATTACGATACGAAAGGACTGTCTTAAGCAATACAAAATAGTGAGAAGAGAAAGGTATATGTTCAGAAATAAATGTATGCGCACACAAATGCCCAAACTATTCTATAATCTTAAATGAAAATATGTGTGTGCCAGTTTCCCCCCCCCTTTCTTTAACAGAAGGCACCATGCCGCAGTCACAGAAAGGGGGCCCTCCGTTGCAGTCAGAGGTGAGATGAGCCTGGGCATACGAGACTCATAAATCACCTCTCTCTCCTGCATCAGCCTCTGTCCCTCTGCAGCATATAGACGATTAGTTTCCTCCAAAAACCGTTGCTCAAAGGAGTCCTGATAAATCTGTCAGGGTTGGAGAAAACGTGGCAGCCATTAGAGCTATTCTTCAATGGGATGTTGACAGTTCATCAAAAAAACGTCTGTGCAGGTGCTGATCTCAAATAACACAGCCGTCAACCCCACTTGCCGCTCCTATTCATCTTGGAAACAAAAGGGGCAAAAAGAGAACTTCCACCTGAGCTTTGGGTGTACTTTTAACAAACACATGTTAATTAGATGGAGGACAGTTGTACAGGGGAATAGTAAGTAAATTGAAACAGTGAAGAACATTTAATAGTCTCTACTAAATCCACAAGAGCAGAGAGTCACAGCAGAGAGAAAATAATTTTTGGATGGGGTGGGGGATTCAAGATGGCTAAGAATTCTACAAAAGGTGCCAATGGAAAAGTCCAAGTAGGGTAGACCTTTTAATTGCAGACTTTGTTTCACTCTCATAGTTAGGCCAGTGAGTTATTATTTGCTAAAAATAAGCCTCATTTAGGGCTGCCATGGAAACTGTATGGGCAAGTCTCATGACGAGTGTTAGCTTGTCAATTTACAAAACCTCCTCACAAAACATGTAGTGAACAAAGGAAATTCGATAACGAGTAGCTAGCTGAAGGTATAAAGAAACATCTGTGCCAATGAAATGGAGCCACGGTTAGAAGAGGGTTACCTGCAGGTCAGATAGCATGCTCAGAAGGCTCCTCAGCAGGCTTCGGTCGATGGCCTCGCCACTTCGCTCCCGCTCGATGAGCAGCAGGATACCGTCGATGGTCTTGCTCTGGACCTTCAGGTCACTGATTATATAGAATCTAAAGAGCTCCAGTCCCATGTCCCTGACACACAGCAGACCCAGTTCAACGGCTTGCTCGGGAAAATGAGCGCCATGCTTTAATGCAAACTGAGAGAAATAAATAAAGACTCACCAGATTGAAGGAAGCATTGAATTTTGTAAAACATAGGTGCGGTCCAAGAACAAAAATATACTCCTGATCATGATCTGTTGAAAGAAAACACAACAATTTAATTCATGTTATTTATATTTACTTATGGTTATACTATTATAACAACACTACTAGTGCCTTTATTAATTCAAGAATCCCATACCATTTGTCTACAGTGATCTTGCCAACACTTGTCAATTTTCTTCAGAAAAAGCACACTATCCAACGCATCTGTAAGTATACGGGTTAAGGTAATTCAATAGTGGTGCGAGAGATATCTGTAATCTCTGATCTCAGTTCAAAATACTAATGCATGGCATTAACAGCAGACTTGTGAGAGGGAAACAGGAATAGGGGAAAGGATATTCTCTGAATTGGCTGATCTGTGCCTTGATGTGGTCCTCACACACAGCCCTAAGTTGCTTGTAGAGTTTTGCAGATATCTTGTGAGAGCAGAGGTTCTCAACAGCCTTAGAAAGGGGAAGGAAAACACATATTTGTGGCATATCCAGACAGGTGCACATTTCCATAGCCCACACGCAAGCAATTGTCAGATTATCAAGCCTTGCTTTCAGTCTTACCTGGTAGAGCTCCTCTAAATTGTATTTGATTGAAGTGCTGTTTTGAATGGCCTCTACTGCCTCCTTCAACTTTTGCCAGGTCTCGTGTGTGTAATTCTCTGGCAGCTTTGGCTTATCTGTGTGCAAAATCAGTTTTAAAACGAGCAATATACTGAGATACAATATTTTTAGAGGCTTGAACACTAACGAATTAGGCTACCACTACTGAAGGCAGTGTAATTGTATTATGGTAAATTGAACCAAATCAGTCTACTTATCAGTTTTCGGAATCATAACGACTACCTTTGAAGTTCTTGATGACTAGTTTTTTTGCGGCACCAGGTTTACTGTTGGAAAACGTATTGGATCCTGCGGTCTTTGTCAGTCCGTTTGCGTGGTGTCCCACACCGCCGGGCAGGAACACATTTTTGCTCTTATTTGAGCACGAAGCAGATTCCTCAGTCATCTTCACATCCAGTCCAATGAAATCCACAGAATCCTCGAACCGCAACTTCTTTTGGATGTGTTGAGAAGTGGACGAATTCAGGGATTTGGGAGACGAAGAAATTGTATCAATATCTTCCCTCTCAGTACTGTTTATTTTCCTCTTCTTCGAAGATGTGATGCTGCTGTCGTTTTTGACATCAGAAGCTGCTGTTCTAGCCTCCTGGGTTGGCGGTGGAGGATTAGGGGAAGGTAAACCTGTTGGAAACATGAAAAAATGGAATACAAATTCTAATAGCCAGTCTTCTTCTTAACCTCAGGTTATGCCGGGGATGAGATCCGTGTCCAACAATGTTAGCCTAATGGGATGTGGAGATAAATGTCCAGTCTTTGCCCAAGTATAAAAAATGCATTAAATTTCAAACTCAACAGTCCCACTTGAACCACTCTCTCGTTCTTGTTATTGCTGGCAGAAGAAAGATGGTTGGCTACTGCTTCCTCTTTTGGCCCCTTGTCTAACCACGTTGTTGTCCTTTAAGCTGTTTATTAGATCACTAAACCTTGAATAACTTTTTCAGATAGCCAGATCAATCCACACGGTGTCCAACATATATGAAACGGTTTGTTATAATAACAGAATATATCCAATCGCCAATGCAATACCGTGACCCCGCCGGAAGTAATTGGTGCAAAAATACTTTTTCTGCACGAATCGCAGTTGACCATTTAGATGTCTTTCAAAGGCCCGCCACGAGATGGTGCCACGCCAGTATCAGTTCACACAATGCAGCCATGGTGCAAACATTGAATGTAACCGGCATGTCGAATCTATCCTCTATCATAATCAAGAGTGGTTATTTTATAATCACAGTCACACACATTTTGGGTTTTTGTATCCTGCTTAAACGAAAGGTAGAATTGAAGGCAAATTGAATAATAAAGCAGTCAGACCCTGCGGTCAAGCTAGCTTTCACTCGCAACTTAGTGGTCAAGCCAGCCGCCCCTACATTTGGAGTGCACGCGTAATCTATCATTTATGGCAAATGCATTGAAACGGCCAAGTGCGAGCTGATAGGGAGAGTTAGCGACTTTCTACGCGTGACTACGTCCGGTTTTCAAAATAAGGTGGTAACACAGGGTATATACAAAATCTGCAGTGCCTGCACACTAACACAAAATCAAGCATTTTTACTGTATCATTATATCTGAAACTTGCTGTAAAAACACTGACAGTTCTGACAATGGCAGATATATTTGAGATCAGGACAACTCTGACTATACACTTACCCACAAACAAGCATTTTGACTGTATACATTTAGAGAATTTTAAAGTTAAAGTCCCACGTTATTACATTAAAATGACTATGTCTGACACTTGCTGTAAAAACAAATTGCTCCATAAGTTCTGACAGTGGCTGATATATTTGAGATCAGGACAACTCTGACTATACCCTTACACAAAATCAAGCATTTTTACTGTCTCATTTTAGAGAATTTCAAAGTTAAAGTCCCACATTTTTACATAACAATGACTACGTCAGAAACTTGCTGTGAAAACGTAATTCTCCAAAGGTTCTGACAATGACTGATATATTTGAGATCAGGACACTCTGACTATACACTTAATCCAAATCAAGCATTTTTACAGTTTTTACTGTACAATTTCGGACTTTAACTTCGAAATGATCTAATATGATAGATAATGTTTGATTTTGGTTAAGTATATGGTTATCCTTATCTTAAATATATATCTGCCATTGTCAGAACTTATGGAGGAACGTGTTTTAAAGCAAGTTTTAGACATAATCAATTTGATGTAAAAAAACTTTTAAAATTCTCTAAAATGATACAGTAAAAATGCTCGATTTTAGGTATGTGTATAGTCAGAGTTGTCCTGATCACAAATATATCTGCCATTGTCAGAACTTATGGAGTTATGTGTTTTTATAGCAAGTTTCAGACACAAAGTAATTTAAATTAAAACATATGGAACTTAAACTTTGAAATACTTTAAAATGATACAGTACAAATCCTTGATTTGTGTAAGTGTATAGTAAGAGTTGTCCTGATATATTAGTCATTTTCAGAACTTATGGAGCAATGTGTTCTTACAGTAAGTTTCAGACAGTCATTTTAATGTAAAAATGTGGGACTTTAACTTTGAGATTCTCTAAAATGATACAGAAAAAATGCTTTATTTTGGGCAAGTGTATGGTCAGTGCTGTCCTGGTCTCAAATATATCTGCCATTGTCAGAACTTATGGAGCAAAGTGTTTTTACAGCAGGTTTCATATATAATGACACCGTAAAAATGCTTGCTTTCGGGTTAGCGTGTAGGCATTGCAGTTTTTGTATATGCCCTGTGTTAACACCTTATTTTGAAAACCCGACATAGTCACATGTGGAATGTCGCTAACTCTCACCGTCAGGTCGCGCTTGGCCGTTTCAATGCATTTGCCATAAAGAATATAATACGCGTTCACTCCAAATTTAGGGACGGCTTGCTTGACCACTGAGTTGCGAGTGACGGCTAGCTTGACCGCAGTTTCAACCAGTGGTGGACGCTATTGATAAATGTAGTACATTCATAACCCCGTCGACCAACCAACCATCGTTGACTTGAGACCGCCTCTATCTGAAACGGGGCGGGCGTTGAATGTCCGCTTATCCAATGGTACTTTAGAACGGGTGACGTCATCTAAAAATAACCAATAAGGTTGCTTTGTGTGCGGCAACGGGGATGGTCTTAGCGTTGCCTGAACTCGTTAAGTATCCCTTTTCCCCACTGCCTTACACCAAGGGTAGGGGGTGTGCAAGCCGCTATCAAATATATGCTTAAGACTTCTTATTGAAATAATATACTGACGCTTTATTGTTTAGTTTCACTTCTACGTGAACCTTCTTTTCCACCACTGCATTTTTTTTTATTCACAAACTACAGCCCGCTACTTAGAAAGGTAAGTCAATCCTCTACCATCTTCTCACGGTATAACGACAACATTTGTAACCGTCTAAGATGATACACGTAACGTCACTACATTTATTATGTGTACACTGAGTACAGTAAGTGAGTTATTATATGAACTTACAAAGTCTCGGGATTTATTGATCACCAAACTGCTGGTGTGGTCTGTTTTACACGTACGTTGTGGGTTGCGATTTCACAAGCCGTAAGTATCTTCTAAAGGCTTATTGTCCTAGTAGTCCTAGAATACCTTATAACATCTCAGTTTAACATTTACATCGTGTCTATTGGGTAGTCGAGGTTTAATTCCGGAATAAGTATACGGAGCTGCTGTTTTGGGACCGTGATAACACATAGTGTTTCAGAGTTGTTCTCCGTTGGCTTCTATGGCAGCGGACATGCCCCGACATGACGAAGACTGTCGCGGCGCCATGTCCTAGTCACAGTGACGCACAAGGCCCATTACGGCCACGAATAAACTGATAATACAAAACCCAATCAAATCGTGATCTCTTAAAGTTTACTTTTATCTAACATAAAAGGTAGACGCTGTCGATTCTTATGTTACGTAAACGCTGGAACCGTAGCAAATCCCATACTAGACTGGTCTCCACCCCTTTCTAGGCCAGTTCAGTCCAGTTCTGATGACAGCGGCCTGGAGACTCATTGGACGTTTTAGATATTTGGGATGGGTTACATATTGGTTCTATCACATGATATTCACAGGAATTTCTTTTCGGTTTACAGTTCGGATATCGCTGTTTATATTGAATGTATATTTAATTAGTTGTATAGGCAATTTCTCTGTCATACCAATACGTCATGGAAATGGGAGTGTCAACATGATGACTGTTCCTTTTGATGGATCGAAAGGTGTGGGTCATTAATGACAACATCTCTCCTCTTTAAACAAGAATGTATATCATTAAATGCGTTGGGCAAGGGGCCTACAAAGTACAGACTTGAATATTTGATTGAATTTTATTTATGATCTATCTCTATCTCTCCCTCTCCACAGATGATTGACACAGTGACAGGATCTGGGCCAGTGCCCTTTGCAGTCCAGCTGAAAGCTCTCCTGGACAAGGAGGCTCGCTACCAGCCCAAGCTGAGTGGCTTGCGGCTCATGGAAGGGGCCAACGACAACGGCCTGAGGATGACCGCCAGACTACGGGAGTATGAAGTGAAGGACCTCCTCTCTCTGACCAGGTTCTTCGGGTTCTGCTCGGAGACCTTCTCCCTGGCCGTCAGCTTGTTGGATCGCTTCCTATCTGTCATGAAGGTAAAGGACACACAGCCCCCCACTGTGGCTGTTTTTTTTTTAAATTTTTCTGGCAATAACGCTGTACTTTGAAATCGGCACGGTCGAGTTCTAAAGATGGATGGCTGTCTCCTGACGCAGATCCAGCCCAAGCACCTGTCCTGCGTGGGCCTTTGCTGCTTCTACATCGCAGTCAAGTCGTCCGAGGAGGAGAGGAACGTGCCACTGCCGAACGACCTCATCCGCATCACCCAGAACCGCTTCACGGTGTCTGACATGATGAGGATGGAGCGGATCATCATGGAGAAGCTGTACTGGAAGGTGAAGGCTCCCACAGCCCTGCATTTCCTCCGCCTCTTCCACGGCCACATTCAAGCACAGCTCAACGCAGACAGGTAAGGAGTTCCCTGGTCAAGAGGAGCATGGTCGAAACAGAATGACTCAGCCACATACAATAGTAGAACTTAATGTTATTGTACTACTCAAACGTCCTAGTTACTTCTTTCCTAATATGTTAAGTGACCAAATGGATGTTCTTCAACAGCAGAAAGATCCTCAGCCTGGACAGACTGGAGGCCCAGCTGAAAGCGTGTCACTGCTCCTTTGTCTTCTCTAAAATAAAGGTACGGTAGTTTTATCATTTCTTTTGTTTGTTATTATTCAAAATGCCAGATTTTTGGTTATGGAGTATTGTGGCATAATCTGACCAAAACCCTGTTCAGAACTAGAAACTTGCTCCACATGGTCAGATATGGTTTATCACACCTGGTATTAAAATAGGCCTCAACATGTCTCTCCAGTGAATACTTGTGAGCCTGCCATTTTGCCTCCTCCCTCAATATGCAAATACACAGCTAATACCATGTGATATCTTGGCTCCAATCAATGTGGACCTCCAGAAAATGTTTGTTCATATTTTTTTAATTAAACATGTGTATGGGTATTATTCTGGTTGACTCCAAATTGAAAATATGTGCGCATATATTCCACTATTAAACTCCCTTGTGTTTTTTTAAAAAGACATTGTTGCATTGAATGTGGACTAAAAACCTATTTTAATCATTTTTGCAGCCTTCTCTGCTGGCTTTGGCTCTGTTATGTCTTGAAGCTGAAGAGCAACATGATCATCAACATGTGGAAAACATAGCAGAGGCTCTGCAGAGTCTTCAGCAACAACTGAATGTGAGTAAACAGTATCACTTTACATTTGGCCAACGGGTTGTGGCCCAGAGTTGTTTACACGCTCAGTGTGGGTCTCTTCGCTCTGTTGGAGCCCCGGACCATTGTAATACTAATTACTTGAACAAGGGATTCATTCATTGTTGATCACAAATGATGCGCAAAAAAACAAATCTAAGCGTGAGAGGAGCTTATCTTTTATAGGGATCAACATGTGAAATGTAATCAACAATTATTTTTTTAACATTAATATGCTGCCAATAGCGTTATGGAATTTTTTTTTAAACTTTAATTATGTGTTTTGTTGGGCTCTTTCCTCTCCTGCAGATCAAAGATGGCGACCTGGTTTGTGTGAGGGAGCTGGTTGGGAAATGCCTGGTTGAATACGCCACCACCAAGTGCTCCAAGCCAAACAGCCAGAGGCTCCGATGGATCATTTCAGGAAGAACGCAGCGGCAGCTGAAGCCCAGCTACTACAAGATCGCTCATCTTCCTACCATACCCGAGACCGTATGCTAAGACCTGGGACGCTGCGGTGGGCGACCTCCTAATTCGGCTCTACCAAAAGAAAAAATGGTTGAAATATACCTATAACCTGGTCGCACACCCTCCCGCTTCCCTTACAGAACTTCATTATTGATGATGCAGTTCTTTAAGGGAAATAATTTCTGTTTTGTGAAGCAGCACGTATTGCAACTTTCTCCAGTGACGGGAAGCGATGCGTCGTCATGTGAAATTCATCAATTGCCATCTAGTGAGGTTTTTCTTTGCTGATTGAAATGCTTACACAAGTGTACAGTATGTTATTGTTTGAATCTGTGCTGAGATACTTGGTTATTCTCTGGAACAGGTTGCTGGTTTTAAGCAATAAAGTATAGAACCACCTAGGTCCTCAGTCCACCATGTGGAAGAGGAGGGAGAAGGGTTTTGTGAAAAGCAAAAAACGGAACCAAGAAATCAGGCCCAAAACCCTTAACTCTCACCCTAGGTCGCTCGGCTGTCCTTAATGCACACTCCTACCCAAGGTGAATGAAACTTTTAGTTTTGTTTTGAAACTGTGAGGTCATTGGGGGTTTTCCCCAAGTGACGCTAGGGATGATCCTGGCATGTATGGCTAACTAATCCAATGGCCTTGCTCTTTAAGATGAGACATTTTCCTTATATCAATGGTTACAGATGTCATTAATTTGGAACAAATTTAAAGTTTGGACATGATTTGAATTGTTTTTAATTTGTGAAGAAATGGAAAACAAACATTTGGATTTGAGAATTTAATTATCGGATTTAAAAATAGTTCATCTGGTTAACCCATGTACTTGGACCTTTCAATAAAAACGTATTGAAAAGCATTTTATTGTGCAGTATTTACTTAATTTACATAAACCTACCAATTTATTCACAATTCCTGTATTTGCTACCAGCAGGTGTTGATGCGTATTTAAATAGCAATGAGTTGCACATTGTAAATACATCCCATATAGAAAGGCAGTGTGAAGGCGGTGAATTAACTTCTTTCGTGATAGCCTGTGTTGATGTTGTATTAATCCCAGATGGGAAATGCAGGTAAACTTGTCCATGTTTTTCCTTGAGGAAGAGCAAGTTGATTTTGCCATGTCTGCAAGTGGTATAAACCATTTCAGTATCATTTCTTCGACACCTCCATGGTTACTTCTGCAAGCTGGAGAAGTCGGGGCCACCGCCAGCGAAGTTCCCAGAAATCTCGGCACCGCTGAAGTCAAATCCAGGGTTCTGTCGCAACAGGCATGAAATAACGTGCAACCTTACCATACATTTTATGTTAAGTAATTTGGCAGAATCTTTAATCCAAAACCACTTGAAAGTGAGGCTGAGAACAAAGCATGCAGTCACAATTAGAGTAACGACAAAAGTGCTGCTTGAGCACCATTTATATAAAAATAAAAAAATATATATATATTAAACTGGACAGTGCAGACTAACTATTCAAATCCCAACAAGTACTTTTGGTATTTTAGTGTACATAATAGTGCATCACAATAAAGTTCCAGTGCTAAAACAATCACACATTTTCTGGGGAGTCATTTACTATTAACGTGTACATTATCATTAACTACCACATGTTGGATAGCTACATCTAATCGCTTAGATACCGTACCACCTGTGCCAAGACTTGGTATATTTGCGTTGACCAGTCACACTGACCTCTCTCTGGAACCTCTCCAGTGTCAGCTTCCTCTGCATTTGATCCTGGACCCAGGCATCAGCACAGTACTCCCCTTCTAACAGGGACAGCCAACAATTCCCGGCCTCTCTGTTGGTTTTCATCAGTATGATGCGAATCAGGACCTTATCCTCTGTGGGAAAAATGGGCAGGTAATGAGCGGAAGGCTTGCGGCTCATAGTGAAAGGATGTTCAATTGAAAAGGATGGCCGGACCTTCACGTACCCAATGTCCACGTCGACTCATCAGAAATGGTGCTGTCATAAAACCTTCCCTTAAAGTCAATGGAGAGAACAAAGATACGATTTTATTACAAAAAATCCCTTACTGCCCCTGATTTCCTTTTATTAAGCTTGTCCACCTGCAATTATTTTCAATACAATTACGTCTTTTTGGTATCACAACCCACAAAAAAGTGTTACATGATTGAACTGTCCCATTGTCAGTCTTGACCAGAAAAGAGAAACCGTACCTTGATGATCTCCTTTCCTTTTACATGCAGTTCAATTTGTCTTGAACCCAAAGTGCATTTCACCTCTTTCCCAGATGTTCCTTGAGGGACGTTCACTTCAATGAAGACCTCTTCCATGGTTTGGTACCACGACCCCCAGGGAGTCGGGCATGGGATAACACCACTTTTCTCCTCGAAATGGACTGACATGCTGATGGTCAGCGTACGATACTTTCTGCCAGACACCCAATGAGTAGAAAGCTAACTTAATAGTTTACTAAAACGTCAGAGGATATGACTGAATTTAATTTATGGATTGGTCATAAAAAGAAAAGTAGAAATGACACACCTATTTGGAAATTGTCATTGTGTAGAGATATAGCATGATGTAATTGAGTAGACAAGCCTTCTCATCCTACATTTCGGTTTGTTTTCGTATCCGACGCTGATCTAGATTCTTCTTCGTCCAGATTGCGCTTCCTGGTGGTCCGTAAGGTTGTGGTGCTACAGCGCCATCTGCTGTGTGAAAATGATAATGTTGAGGAGACGTCTTGACTCCATAAACATACATTGTTTAACTCAAATCTTTAAAACGTTAAACATTGGAGCAGTTGTACTAACTTAATTATCTGGATAAAATAGCTTTGGTGTTTCTTCTGGTGGGCGAATGTAGTTTTCAGTGTGAAACGTCCCTGTCTGTCTAAAAAAGGGAGTGGATTTAGTAATCCCTTAATTAGATTACGACAGGTCTTTCCGTCTCTTTAAAGTCATTCCGTTTCCAGACACAAATATAGTCTGCTGTTTGCGTTGCCACTTTCCTCGAGGTGTTTTTTTAATTGAAAATTAGAGGTTAAGAAAGTTAACTTACAAGTTTCAGAATGACTTCCTTCATTTTGGTTGCTTTTATTTGGTGGGCAAAGTAAGTCCGTTATTTTTCTAAACATAGCCCTATTGACTCCAAGACTATAAGGCCTACCTGTTTAACTAAATTATAACACGTTTGTCTCTAATCAGTACAGGCAATGTTTATGGAAACGATTCAGCCAACATCACTCGCATCCTGGATATACTATTGGACGGGTACGACAACAGACTGCGCCCCGGGTCTGGTGGTAAATGCACTTTATATATTTGTCTAATAATTGTATTATGTTTATGTCAGCTTGTGGCTGAATAAAATAAAAAAACAATTCAGATACATTGCCTAAACATTGAAATAAATTGGGTTGACAAGAAATGTTGTGTAGGCCTATTTTGTGGCTTGCTGTGAGTGTAAACTCTTTCTTAACTCTTTGGCAGGAGGTATAACGGAGGTAAAGACTGACTTCTTCGTCACCAGTTTTGGACCGGTTTCAGATGTTGAAATGGTAAGGTATCTTTCTGCTGCCACCTGTTCACATGTAGGCCTATTGAATATGGGAAGTGATAAGCTTCAGGGCTTACTGCCTAATGAATTTTAATCTGTTTGACCATCCTCATAACGGCATGATCGCTGGCCAGCAAATCAATAGAACATTATGAAGCAGAATTGCTGAATGATTTTATTAAAGACTGTCCGTCGTGAATTGCTTCTACCAATACCACCACCATCAACTGTTTACACATTTTATTGTAATTGGTTGGCAGTTGACCTGTAAAATTCCTTTATAAGGGTGTACGGTTGCAGAATAAATCTAGACATAGAATTAACATGTACACCACAAGATAAAATGATCTTAATTAATCCCAGAGGATAAATTAGGTACATTCAAATGAATAACTAATGTCTCCACTGTTACCTGACATTACAGGAATTCACCATGGACATGTTTTTCCGGCAAATGTGGGTTGACGAGAGGCTGAAGTTCGAAGGGCCAATCGAAATCCTGCGCCTTAACAACCGAATGGTGGACAAGATTTGGACCCCAGACACTTTCTTCCGCAACTCCAAGAAATCCCTTGCCCACAACATGACCACCCCTAACAAACTGTTCCGCATCATGCAGAATGGAACTGTGCTCTACACCATGAAGTAAGCTGTGTGTGTGTGTGTGTGTGTGTGTGTGTGTGTGTGTGTGTGTGTGTGTGTGTGTGTGTGTGTGTGTGTGTGT
>JAOPJO010000002.1:20234583-20237083 GCA_027123675.1 Molva macrophthalma
CACGCACACGCACACACACACACACACACACACACACACACACACACACAATTCCCAGGCCTCGGTTCAATGCGACCATCCAAGCAGCACTCACACAGGCTTTGTGTGACGTGAGGCGTGGTGTGGTGTGTGTTCAGGGTTCAGAAGCCACCCGATCAGGTCCTACATGCACAGCAGCATGCCTTCTGCTCTATGTCACCGGCCCGGCGGTGGTGGTGGAAACCAGGACCTGACGTGCAGGTTCCAGAGAGAGAGAGATTTTAGCTCTATTTTTACTCTCTCTCTCTCTCTCCCCTCTTTGTTTCTTTCTCACATTTGAACCGGCTGGACAGTGTCCATGTTTGAAAAAGCAGTGCTCCAGGCCCCATTCCAACAACAATTGTATTTGGTTCTGCACTCTCTCTCTCTCTCTCTCTCTCTCTCTCGCTCTCTCTCTCTCGCTCTCTCTCTCTCGCTCTCTGCGGATTGTCTATTATCATTATCATTGATTCATGAGGGGAATATGATCAAATGAATCACGCATTATTGTCACAGCCAATTCCTGTAATGCGGGAGCCGCACTCCCCTGCAGCCCTCAACGACTTCCGACCGCGGGTCTGTGAACCCCGTGCCACTGCGTCTCGTCCTCCAGGCCAGAGAAGCGCTTTGCGGAGAGCCGGTGGAAGGACGTGAAGGTGGGCGACTTTGTCAGCCTGAGTTCCAACGAGATCGTTCCCGCTGACCTCCTGCTGCTGCACAGCTCCGACCCGCACGGCGTGTGCCTCCTCGAGACGGCCAACCTGGACGGGGAAACCAACCTCAAGCAGAGGAGGGCCGTGTCCGGCCTTGGCTGTCCTGTGAGGATACACACAGTGACAGATACACACACAGATACACACACACACAGTGACAGATACACACACAGATACACACAGTCACAGATACACACACAGATACACACACAGTCACAGATACACACACAGATACACACAGTCACAGATACACACACACGTACACACACAGTCACAGATACACACACAGATACACACACAGTCTCAGATAATAATAATAATAATAATAACAAGTAATCATATTTTAAAAAGAATACAAAAACAAGGCCCATGTCAGAGCGGTTGACAAATAAAATATGGATTAAGAAGTAAATATAACAAAAACAAACTGAAAAACTCAACATGGATCCTTAAACACCTCTCTGAAGAAACACTTACAGCTCCTGACGTCATGGGGCAGTTCATTCCAGATAGCCGGAGTACACACACATATACCCTCACACACACAGATACACACAGTCACAGATACACACGCAAACACACACATAGTCACAGATACACACACATATACACTCACACACAGAGATACACACAGTCACAGATACACACACAAATACACACAGTCACAGATACGCACATAGATACACACACACACACACGCGTGTCTTTGGGATGAGGATTTCCTTGTATTTTCCTTTTGTTCTGTTCTTTCCCATCGGGAAACAACATTTCTCGATGGGGAAGCTTTACAGTAAAACATAATAACAGTATAAAAACTCCCATTAGAAAATGTTTATTTCCGGATGTGCAGCATACCATGCGGTCATCCTCTTCGTGTTGTCTTGTCTGTACGAATCGAGTGAGGCTGTAGTCCGGAAGTACAGCTTCCATCACAGTTGTCTTGTCACTTTGCAGACGTCAGAGTTTGACCCCGAAAACTTCCACTGCCTGGTTGTGTGTGAAAGGCCTAACGACAATCTGAATCACTTCAAGTGTTACGTGTGAGTATCCCACCAATCACAAAGAGGCTCTGCAAGGAAACTTAGCGACACTAATTTCACCCCACTTACTGCACATTCTGATGCCAAAACCCACCTCTCATTGTTCGGTCGTAATGGAGCTGAAATCGATCTCCATGCACGCCACACCCTTATCTGCCCATCCTGCCCTTCTATGTAAGGGAGGGGAATGGAGGCTGATTGAAGAGAGTCCCTTACTGAACAATATCCAACAACTATCCAACAACTTCTCCTTCTTCTCCTTCTTCTTCTCCTTCTTCTCCTTCTTCTCCTTCTTCTTCTTCTTCTTCTTCTTCTTCTTCTCCCTCTTCTTCTTCTTCTTCTTCTTCTTCTTCTTCTCCCTCTTCTCCTTCTTCTTCGTACTGCAGAGAGAAACCTGATAAAGTAAAGGTCGGCGTTGGCATCGAGAGTCTGCTGCTGAGGGGCTGCACGGTCCGAAACACGAGCCACGCGGTGGGCTTCGTGGTGTACGCAGGTCTGTGTGTTCCTCATTCCCATTCTGTCTCTCCCAGTGTGACTCAGCACCGTTTGACGCCTTCCCTGTCCCACACAGCCCTTAAGTGTCTGGCCCCCCCTAATGATATTGTAAGAAATAATTGCGGTTTGGATTGTTATTGGATGGACCATGGCTTGAGATCAGTAGCAAAATGCCCTGCGCGGTAGTGGTGGGCTAATGTGTTTTTAATAGTTGCAAAGGTATGCTAGGCTATC
>JAOPJO010000002.1:20242083-20243524 GCA_027123675.1 Molva macrophthalma
CTTGAAATGCACACACTGCAGAAAAGAGTGGCATACTCCAGCTTTGTATTCTAGGCATTTTGAACATCCAACGTCCTTGTCTGTTTGTGGTCCAGGGGCCACGGGCATCGAGGACCGTCTGCAAGAGAGCGTGCCTGACACTATTGTGGCTCTGAGGGAGGCAGGAATCCAGGTGTGGGTCCTGACTGGTGACAAGCCGGAGACAGCTGTCAACATCGCCTACGCCTGCAGGCTACTGGATGAGGGAGACATGGTCATTAACATGAGCTCCAAGGACAAGGTAAGGGAAGACTCTGCGTCCTATTGACTATTTTGCCTGGCCGGGGTCGGTTTTGTCCTGCGTGGCTGTTCACTGTGAATTCCAAAATAAATGGTAATGGTAATTTACTCTGTTCTGTTTATTTAAGCTTGCCTTTAACACACAGGTAGCTTGTCATCAAAAGTGAATGCATCCATTTAAGCACAAAGTATCTTTCGCATTTTTGCTATCTATTCCAATTAGCCTTGTCTTCTCAAGCACATCTCAAGCTCATCTCCAAGTTCTGGACACATTCAACTGTTCAACTGTCTCCCTTCTGACTTAAGTGGCCCTGGGGATCTGGGGATGCCTTCGAATCCCATTTTAGCCCCAAAGGTCAACCCTTTAGAGTTCTGTCTGGGGGAGGAAGGATGTGTGACACGTGGGTTCTAGTTCTCCGTGGTCATTAAAGATGTGGCACGTAGCAAAGGAACGGGCCTTTTGAAAACAGCCTGCTCCATCCAATCAACCCCCCCGGTCTCCAATCGGCCAAGAATGACCACTCAGCGCTTTGGCTCCTTTAACGGATGCATTGGGAGCTCTCTGGAACCCTGGGGCCGCCTCAATCCACTCAAGTGGGACCAGACGTTCGTGATGGATGGAGTGAGTTACTCCCGGTATAATATCGAGTGCTTTCAAATCAAATGAAAGGCCCAATATACGCACACAGGCTGTGGTGAGGTATTACATTCAGACCTCCTCCGAGGGCCCATTCCCTCTTATAAAGGAAAGAGGGGGGGTTCGTTTTTAATCAATTTTTTTTTATCTGAACGCTGACCGACTGATGACCCATGGGGGTCTTCCTGGTGCCCTAAATAACATACCAACTGGATCTCCGATTGGAACAGTAAGAACGCTAATATAAATATTTGTTGTGATGTCCGGTCCTCGAGGCTATAGGAGAAGAGTCATTCGAAAGCCTGAATTCATTCCTGTTGAATCATCAGACACTGGTGTTCGGTTGGAGGATAGGACCCCATCGTATTCTGACTCAACGGCAGTATATCATATTCGCTAATGGTTTAATTGTCATTACTAATAGAATGATCCATTTTCCACAGTTCCCGGGTTTGGGGGGGGGGGGGGGGGGGGGGGGGGGGGGGGGGGGGGGGGGGGGGGGGGGGGGGGGGGGGGGGGGGGGGG
>JAOPJO010000002.1:20305986-20321286 GCA_027123675.1 Molva macrophthalma
GTGTGTGTGTGTGTGTGTGTGTGTGTGTGTGTGTGTGTGTGTGTGTGTGTGTGTCTGTGTGTCTGTGTGTCTGTGTGGGTGTGTGTCTGTCTGTGTGGGTGTGGGTGTGGTTATACAGGTCATCAATTCAAACGGTCTCCTTGACGGCTGTGGCTTTGGCACTTCTAGCTAACCTAGAATGGGAGACCTTGTCCGATGTGGTTTCTTCCTTTGCTCAACATGGCCTGCTGCCAAATCCTATCTAAACATATGTCTGTCAAGCCCTTCCGAGTCATGAGTTAGGGCATCACAATTAATTGCATTTTAATCGAGATCGTATTATTGGCCTCTGCAATTGGCTAATCGTGAAAGGTCGCAATTCATTTTATAAAAGGTAAATAAATAGTGAAAATGTATCTTATTTTGTACTCCTCTCTAAATTGCAAACCTTTACAACTCTGCAAGTGCTTTAGTATTTCTATACTATAAATTATTATTCTGTGCCACGTGTTACGTAACTGTCTGGTCTTGTGTCCCTCAGGGCGGTGGGAGTGTCCCTGGCACCAGTGTGACGTGTGCGGCAAGGAGGCGGCCTCCTTCTGCGAGATGTGCCCCAGCTCCTACTGCAAGGAGCACCGCGACGGCATGCTCTTCATCTCCAAGCTGGACGGCAAGCTGTCCTGCAGCGAGCACGACCCGTGTGGCCCGGACCCCCTGGAGCCAGGGGAGATCCGCGAGTACGCCACCCCGGGGCCGACCTCCGCAGCGCCTGGCGGAGCGGGTCCGTCTCCCCTCCCTCACATGGGGGCGCCGCTGGAGCCCGGGTCCGACGCCAAAACCAACAGCACCGCCCCACAACCCGCCGCCGGATTGGCCGCCGCCTCTGCAAAGCCGGGGCCCCCTCCCCGTCTTTATATCAACACCAAGACGGCCACCTCCAGCTTCCTACCCACCGGCAGGGCCTATGGGTCGGACGGGTCTGAGGGGCCGGTGTCCTCCCCTGAGGGCTCCTCTAAGGGTCCGGGGGAGGTAGAGGACGAAGAGGTGGAGGAAGGGGAGGTAGGGGAGGTAGAGGATGGGGAGATGGACGAGGACGAGGACGACGAGGAGGAGGGGGAGGGTGAGGAGGATGAAGACGAAGAGGACGATGAGGAGGATGACGACGACGACGACGATGAGATGGAGATTGTGGAGCAGGAGGAGGACAATGATCCACAGTATGGTGGGAAAGAGGAGGAGGAGGATGAAGATGGGGAGGTGATCAGCTCATGGGGGGATTATGTGGAGGGTGACGAGGACGACGACGACGACGACGGTGTTGTGGAGGGCGACGATATGGGCGAATGGGGGAGAGTCGAGGATGAGTGACAGTTGATGAGTCGATCCCATCCATCCATCCATCCACCCAAATCTCTTCCTTTGACTGAAGTTGACCAAGCATTCCTAAGAAATTAAATCAGCGACGACGCTCGGTAGACATTTTATTTTGGAGGAGGGAAAAAGATGGGGGAAGGGACAATGGCTGAAAGACTTTATCCACTTGGTACCGAAGTTGAATGCAACACTGCCTTCATGTTGGTATGCTGCGTAGCCTTCCCGTCCCCTGGGGTTGTGGACTTGACTGCGGGGATGTGTACTGGTGCTATGGCCCGAGGACTGACCCCATCGGCCCGTTTATACTAACTGTTGATATGCTTATTTGTGTCTGGTGCTGTCATGTTGTTGTTTGTTTTTTTCTCAAAAGTTGTTTACATTTTTTTGTTGCCTTTTTTTATGTCCGGAATACAAAAAAAATGATGAGAAAACCTCAACTTGTCACTTACTGTCATCACATGGCCATCCTATCTTGTAGTTTTTGACTTGTCTTTTTCAGTACAAGCGTCGTCAAAATCGTGTTTTCATCGTTCAATGTTAAACTGAGACGTAACAACTGCTTGGTGAATACAAGGATGGCGAGAATAAATCCATTTAAATACAAATTTAATGTAAAATGTTGTTTTTCCAGGAAGAGTCAACAAACCAGTTTGTTTAAAACTGTCAGGTAGGCCAGTGATTGCTGCAAGACACAGTGCTTTGATGCTATAGCTAACAATGCATTCATTGTCTTGTTGCTATGGGAACAATTTCAGAGGGAAAGGTTTGTGAAACGGGAACCTCAATCTTAGTTCAATGACACTAATTACCAGATGTTTGGTTCAGAGCACTATTGAAATACAATTCATACTGATTCAGAATTCAGCTGTTCCATCATAAGCATCGTGTCATTTTTTTTAAATAACCCAAATCTCCTAGGATCAGATTTATTGTGCTGAGCAGTCAGTTTTTATATTTACTGTACAGATATGCTTGTACTTTAATTCAAAAATGTAAACAATTTTTAAGTCTGTGATATGGTGCTGGAATCCCTTTGTCACATAATCCATGATACAGTAGCCAAATATAAATTGGCCAAAGCAAGCTGTTGGCTTCTGATAAGAGTAGATAATAATGTCAATATTTCTGTTCAGGCAGCTTCTCCATCTGGTTGGTAACTTTTGTTGTTCAAGCTGAGAGTCCTTCAGCTATTTTGTTGTGCTTGGAGTTGTATTTGGTCATGTCTGCTTTGATTTTGTTCTCATTCAATTTGAGTTGAAAGTATTATTTATTTTTTACGGGAAATTCATCATTTAGTTGACCATTTTCTTTTGTTTTATGGCTGTGGTGGCCATGTAGATCATAATTTGTGTTTTTCTGTTATCTACTCGGACACAAACTTTTGTCTACATAAAAAACGTTTTTAGAAAGGTATTAAATATGGTCAAGGGGTTTCAAACAAATGTCAAAGCAGTGGAAACTTGATTTGAATGTCATTGTAGAAAATAATTATCAAACCTATAAAGTAATTGAGTGTTGGGTAAAAACAAAAGAATGTACTGCATTTGCAGGTTTTTGGGAAAAATATTTCCATTAAGCACTTCTAGTTTACACTGCATATTTATCAGTCGGTCACCACACTTAATAGACATGCAGGTAATGTACGCCTACCATTTTGTTACTGAGTTTTGTACTTCTCAATAGTCAAGTCTTTTACATTGTCATGTATAATATTTGTAAGCACAATACCAATTGAGTTTCATCCATTGTTGACTCCTTTCCTCATGGGAAAATCCTGCAAAGAAATGTTTTAATCAAACTGTACTGTGCTCAAGAATAATCTGTGTTAGTAAAGTTTTACGACAGTAGCATTTTAATCAAATTCTGTTACCCTTTTCTGGCCTATAGAATTAACCAAATCCAATCCAATGATCAATAATTAATATACACCATTAGCAAAAACATCAGATGTACAAGATTAAGATGGCCAACAACAATTCCTTAGGCCTGTCCAGTAGGGGTCGCAGTCACCACTAGTGTTTCAGTAGTTTAAAGAAGAAAGAAGAAGCACTCTGGCGACGAAATACAAAACGTAAAATGGCGACGACTCCTCCGTCTTCGTAATCAAAACATAAGCTAGCTTTAGAAGGCAAATAACCTCTTTAACTAACCCTAACCAGTGTTTTTTGGAATCCCGAAAAGGTAAACTATACTGCTTATACAGAATCGTGCAATTATTACAAGCGGGTATTCTTAGTTTAAGAAAATAAACCCATCAAGACCATGCCAAAAGCTGCCTCTGTGTTAGCCCCACCACGACTAGTTAGCCTATGGACGTCTTGAACGACTAAATGTCCTATATTAAAAAAAGAATCGTGATGTGTTTGGTTTTTTATGATGATGAAATTCGGAAGGGTATACTGTAATAATAAGGACAACATTCTGTTTTATTCAGAATCACAGCCATGACCGAAGAAGGGCCCTCGCAGGCCGGCGCGGATGCGATGCTGGGTCTCGATGAGCCTAAGAAGATGACCAGGGAGGACTGGAGGAAGAAGAAGGAGCTGGAGGAGCAGAGGAAGCTGGGAAACGCTCCGGCTGAGGTGGATGAGGAGGGAAAGTAAGCATGTCGATGTGGGCAAACGACTAGGACGACTAGAAGGCATTGCAACCTCTTAGTCGCAATGCCTTAGATGGAGTACCCTATTCATGAAAATATAAGTCTCATCTGTTGTATTTAATGGCGATAAACTCACCAATAGATATATTTGTATACATGGACATGGAGGTCGTTTTCCTGGGGGAGGAAAATAAAGCTTTCCCTAGGTATTACTGTTGTGTTTACCTGACTTATTCTCCCTTTCAGAGACATCAACCCTCATATTCCCCAGTACATTTCGTCAGTGCCATGGTATATTGACCCTTCCAAAAGACCCACGCTTAAGCATCAGAGGCCCCAGGAAGAGATAGAAGATGTGGTTTCATCCATCGGACAGTGGTATAAGAGAGGGGTGGACGAGGTCAGTTATCATAAGATGTTAACTCGATCACAATGGAGCAAATATTGTGTATGGAAAGGTCATGGTTATAAATGAAAAGCTTCATGTTTAATTCTGTCACCAGAAACCAATTTGCACAAAATTCCGCAAAGGTTCCTGTGAAAACTGTGGTGCGGTGACACACAAGAAGAAGGACTGTTTGGAGGTAAACAACTGCATACTCAACAAAAACAAATGTATTTTATGATGCTCATCTAGAAACCTGACCTTCTGTTACCACACGGGGGCTTTGATGTGTTTATAGTGGCCCATTAATAATAAGAATTAATAAGACTTGATGTCCTTTGTACTATACTTTTTTACCTACCAGCGGCCCAGAAAAGTGGGAGCCAAATTCACAGGTTCAGGTATAGCTCCGGATGAGCACTCTCAGCTTAATTTGTCCCTGGACTACGATGGGAAAAGGGATCGCTGGAACGGGTACGACCCCGAGGATCACCAGCGCATCGTGGAGGAGTACTCCAAAGTAGACCAGGTGAGCTTCACCTCCAGCTTCACGCTCAATCCCACTGTGCAACCTGGCAAGCGCCTCAAAATCCTTGATGACGAATCATCTGTAAAATTAAAAATATTCAGGGAAATGTAAACAGAAAGTTTATGGATGTCCGGATGTGTACATAGAGCTATAATTGAGCTCAACTTCCCCCTTCCTCCTTGATGCTTCTCCCAGGCCAAGAGAACCCTAAAGGCCCAGAAGCTTCAGGATGAGTTGGCTTCAGGAAAACTGGATCAAGTAAGTCTTGACGCAAACCAGCTGTCAACCAAAACACTGTTGGAAACGTTTCAGCACGAAGGTCACAATCAGTTAAAGCTAACTTAAGCTAAATTACATTCAGACAAATCATCGCCTGCTCTAGATGCTTGATGAAAAAGTCTTGCGGAAATGTCGTTTTCCAGGTTAAGCTGAGTCGGTCCCTCATTATGTTCTGGTTACCCCCGCACAGGAGCGGGAACATGACAGCGAGGATGAGGATGAAGACAAATATGCAGATGATATTGACATGCCTGGGCAGAACTTCGACTCCAAGAGACGTATCACTGTGAGGAATCTGCGTATCCGAGAAGACATCGCCAAGGTAAGAGTGTATTTCCATCTGTCCAATGGGGTTCATCTCTGGTCTCATCTTTCAAGGGGCCTTTTCCTTATACACTGTTGTAATGCTAATCCACTCCTTAATCTGTAGCCAATAATCGACAGACATTGACTGCCTTTTAATGTTCCCTTTTTTACAGGTGTCAGTGATGAGGCTAATTGTGCTCTATTGCTCTGTTTCTTTCTAGTACTTGAGGAATCTGGATCCTAACTCAGCCTACTATGACCCCAAGACTCGAGCTATGAGGGAGAATCCGTACTACAACACTGGCATGAACCCTGACGAGTGAGTCATTGACTGACTGACTGAGAAACTGTCCATTAGGTCTCTTCTGTTCCGTTTGGTTTCTTTTTACGGTATTGCCAATGCTTTTCTCTTTGATTTCCCGCAGAGTGGGATTTGCTGGAGACAACTTTGTGCGCTACTCAGGGGACACCATAACTATGGCCCAAACCCAGTGTAAGTTGCAAAACACTAGTTTCTAAACTCTTTTCAATAGAGCACTAGTTAACCGCAGCGCTGCAGTGGGTGCGTCGTATCATCGTGGTTAACCATGTGGCCATGCGGTGTGTTCCAGTGTTTGCCTGGGAGGCGTATGAGAAGGGATCAGAGGTGCACCTGCAGGCTGACCCCACCAAGCTCGAGCTATTGCACCAGTCCTTCAAAGTCAAGAAGGAGGACTTCAAAGAAAAACAGAAGGATACCATCCTAGAGAGGGTGGGATACCTTCTTTATTTTTCCTCCCCATTGACTCTTTGACGTCTTGCCTTATTCAAACACCAGCAGCTTTATTGTTTTGAAGCTCTCTGCTTAAAGGTACAATATGCAAGATTTGCGATATCAAGCTAGTTCCAGTTTAAGTAAAAAAAAAAAAGTATCCGAACCCCTCCTTCTACCGACTTTCCGAACCCCGCCCACCTTCAAAATGTTTTGCATGAGATTTCTCTACACGGCTGCAGAGTTGGCGCAATTAACCCAAATAGCCTTAAAGTTAGCCCTAAAATGAGCGTCTAAATGACCGAATGTTTAAGTATTCATCTTGTGTCTACGGTGTCTAACAGTATGTGTCTAACAGTATGGCGGCGAGGAGCATCTGGACGCCCCGCCTCGGGAGCTGCTGCTGGCCCAGACGGAGGACTACGTGGAGTACTCACGCCACGGCGCCGTGATCAAGGGCCTGGATAAGGCCATCGCCCGCTCCAAGTATGAGGAGGACGTGATCATCAACAACCACTCTGTAAGCACTGCACCACAGACCACCTAACGTAAAGGAATGCATCGTAATACTGTTGCATATCCTCAATGATTTTAGATATTCGGATCTCCTTTCAATGAACTGTTTCTCTTCTTCAGTGTATCTGGGGATCCTATTGGAGGGATGGCTACTGGGGGTACAAATGCTGCCACTCCATGGTCAAACAGAGTTACTGCACGGGAGCGGCAGGAATCCACACAGCCGTAAGTGGATTTTCTTTTCTCTTTCACTGTCTGGTTCATATATATCACTAAGAGCCAATGAGGGACTATTATTAATAATAATTTAGTTAAAAACAGTAAATTGTATTGAGAATGTCATTATAATTCATAAGATGTATATTACTCTAAAATGCATAATTTAGTTATGTATAAATTATAGAAACATTTCTGTACTTTTGGGCTTACGGCTAGATAAATACTACATTACTGTTTGGTTATAGCCCCGGATTGGACATCGTTTAGTTTGGAGTCAGATACTGTCGGAAGCAACATGTTTTTTTTGACCGTGCATTTGTTGCAGGGTTTTTCCTTAGTAACCACTTCAGCAGAAAGTTATCCGTCTCGTTTCTCGCGTTACACAAACTGTTTGTTAAGACCTACACCAACAAGTGGCACAGAAGGAAAGGTGGAAACGAGACAACGTGTGCCAGTACAATCACCCTTCGTGACATTATAAATGATGTAAGTGTGTGTGTTTTCCCGGCTGCAGAGCACATCTGCCTGTGTTCCATTTGAGGAGGGTCTGGAGGAAGAGGAGGAGCAGCCCAAGACCCTGCTGGAGGTAAGGGCCGTCAGAGCAGAGCTGGGGACCTCGTCAAAATCACATCGTTTCTCAACTCAATATCCCGTAGACTTTGAACAGCCCTTAAGCCCAGGATCAAAACCCATGTTCATGCTTTAACCCAGTATGATGCCCGGTTTACATCACCATGCCCAGTATAAGTTAGACCAGAGCATTCATTGTAAAGAAAATGTATTTTGAAAGAGACTTCATCATATAATTGTTAGTTTGTCACTGTCTTTATGTTATCCATCAACCCATTGAACCGATGGCTTTATAGCTGGTGGTCAGAGCGCTGGTGATGTCCATTTATCAAATTAGGTGTAACTTTTTACTTTTAGAAGTAGTTATTAAATAGCTTTTAATTGGAATGTAAATTATATTGCCAATTTTATTCTCAATGATGTGATGCATGCCCAAAAAGGACTAAAACGTAATGCTATTTTTTTTTGTCTTTCTTTTGGAACCAAATGACCGTGATGTAATATCATTCTTCAAAGGATGACATGTTTCAAGCAATAGTGACCTTTCTTTTGCAGTTGCACCAGGAGAAGATGAAGGAGAAGAAGAAGAAGAAGAAGAACAAGAAAAACAAGAAGAAGAACGACGACTCTGACAGCAGCGACTCAGAAGATGAAGAGAAAAAGAAAGAGAAGCTGCTGAAGGTGGTGTGGGTGTGGGTGTGGGTGTGGGTGTGGGTTGCACGATTATTCCCAAAATTATAATTGCGATTATTTTGCCCGATATTGCGATTTTTCATTGTGATTAACATAATATCAATAAGGCACCAAATGTATATATATAAAAACAATAATTATAAAGCAATTGGCAAAAGTTTGTAATTAGATTCTAGTGTAACAGGTGTACAAAATCAGATTTATTCATGTTATTCATCATTTATCTTTTTATTTTTCAATAAATAAATTAACTTGTGTGTGTGTATGGAAGATGATGATGATCACCTATCTGAGTCCATTAACAACTTTGCTCTTGCCCTGTCCACTATCGTAACCTCCTCCATTATCTTCCAGGCCCTGGAAGCAGAGAGCAAGAGGCTGAAGCAAGTGGAGGCGATCATGCTCCTGGACGAGAGGAAGAGGCCCTACAGCAGCCTGCAGGAGGTCAAGGAGCCCACCGAGGAGGAGATGGAGGCCTTCCGCATGAAGCGAGGCCGGGAGGATGACCCTATGTACGCTTTCCTGCGACAGTGACCCCTCTTCCTGACTCACCCTCTGCAGGGAATCTGCAAGACCGGCCCCTCTGTGGGAAAAGGTTTTCACAGTCTGTAGTGTTAGTAGATGTAGCAACACCAGCTTGGCACCAGCTAAACTTACATGACTGACCGCAAACTCAAACAATACGGTGTAGAGATTGAGCTTTTTTTAATTGCTGTTTGTTTATGCTTTTGTGGCTAAATGATAATGGTTGTTGTTGGGCTTTTTTTGTTGAGTAGTAATTATTCCAAGATAAATAAGGAATTTTCATTTATGCATTGTAAATATCAACTACATATTCATTAAAGGCCATTATTCTACATTTGTGATACTGCTCTTTGGTGAAATAAATGTATTTTGTGTATTTTGTTTGTAAAATTAACTTACTTACTTATTTTTGTCCTGTGTTTTAGAAAAAATGGTCAGCGGTATGGAGCAACTATGAAACTTATGTAATTTAGAAAAAGTGTATTTGGCAGGCAAAGAGTCATATAAGAATGGCGACCCTGTTTGGGTAGGTGATTCATGAACACTGGACTGCAATTTATCATCTCCCATCAAATGATGCTAATCGAAGAAGTTTGCCTTAGAGGCTTGAGGTAATTAGAAAATTACCTCATCCAATGTTTGGTATTTTAAAGGATTTGTCATTTTTACCATGAGGTCAGATTTAATTTGGATGTATCAATCATCTTTCCTTGTATGCCTTCAGAGCAGACCAAAGCCACATAAGTAAAACAGTAAAATCAATACTTCCAACTTTAAATGTTGTAGGGTGGATACCAAAGCTTGTGGTTAATTTCATTACGTATGTCATATGTCCATTGTTTCTTCTATCTACAACATATTAAAAAGGCTTAGTATACCAGCAGACAATGCTTTGATGCAAGGACTTAACATATGCACTATGTTCCCCAAATACTTTTGGTTCCCCCCTTCTGCTGCATACTGCTAACTACAGCACGTTAACATCTGTTAATCGTCATAGAACAAAGCAGTTTCACCCCATCAAAATGAATAGCTTCTCGCTATCTTGTGACTAACCTCCAGCTAAATCTAACCTCTGCCATCTTTGACACAACTTAGATATGGTTCATAATGATTACTACTTGCTCAAACAATGATGCATACTTTAAGGCTTCGTTACACGGACATTGTTTCAGTCATGCATTATGAAAGCCATCGGAAGAAGCACATGACATCACTGTCAAAGTATTTTGCTGGCAGCGTTGGCTGTTTTCAGCAGGGCGGATGTTACGGATGCGTGATTCACTGTTTGTCAGGAATCGTTGTAATGCTTTACCTCACCACTGTTATCGAGCCCAAATACTGGAAAAATCATGTCCGAAACTTGGCAAACAACTAAAGAGTAGCATTGCAGAATGTCCACATACTACAGTTTTCCAACTGGTGAGTTTTTGTTATGTATCATAGCCTCTATGTTCTCGTACAGCAACTTGTGTCCGCCACATTCTACGCCCTCAGCTCCTTCTTGCAGAGCTTCGATTGTTATGGAGCATCAGGGGATTGCATGAAATTAATCATAACATTTTCCAAAAATGTATTGCATACAAGGATATTCTTTGCTTGGGTGATGCAAGTCTTCCCACTTTTGTAACACATGCTTAATGCACATTATTGGTCATGCATATTTACCCAACTTTGATACTGGCCAGCAAAAGTACAATCTCAAAGATGTCAATGGTCTTGCTCTTTCTTCCTCAGGGAGAATTACACTCCAGACATGCATGCTGTTATGTTTGGTGTCCATGACATCCTGCCAGTCAACGTATTACTCACACAAGAAGGGACGGAACCTCACCATTCATTCCTCCCAGCTAGTGTGCAGTCTACCGGGCCCACAGGGGCCTGCAGGACAACCTGGAGCTTCTGGATCTCCAGGGGCCATGGGCCCTATGGGGACCCCAGGGAAAGATGGCCTGGATGGGAAGGATGGAGAGAAGGGAGATAGGGGAGACGCAGGTTAGGCATCCTTCTATCTCATAGTCTAATATGTTATGTTTACTGTAGCAATGTGCATGAATCTATTATGTTGCTGTAATGCTGATCGCTTTCTTCAGCTGAACCTGGGAGGCCAGGGAATCCCGGGAAGCCAGGGCTGAAGGGGCGAGAAGGCGTGATCGGCAAGGCCGGGCCCCGGGGTCACAACGGCCTGCGTGGGACACCTGGGGTGACGGGCAAGCCTGGGAGGAAGGGAGCGGCGGGCGACAAAGGTGAGGAAGGGGCTCCCGGAGGCTGTAACTGTGGGAACAATAGAGCGCGCTCTGCCTTCTCCGTGGCGATGACCAAGAGCTACCCCCAGGAGCGGCTGCCCATTCGCTTCAGCCGCGTCCTGCTCAACGAGGGGAACCACTACAATGTCAGCAGTGGGAAGTTCGTCTGCGCTGTCCCAGGGGTCTACTACTTCACCTATGACATCACCCTGGCCAACAAGCACCTGGCCATAGGATTGGTCCACAATGGGAACTACAAGATCAAGACGTTTGACGCAAGCACGGGGAACAATGACGTAGCGTCTGGCTCCACCGTTCTGCAACTGCAGCGCAAAGACCAGGTTTGGCTGCAGATCTTCTACTCCGGGCAGAACGGCTTATTCTTCGACCCATACTGGACGGACAGCACCTTCACTGGCTTCCTTATATATGCTGATCGGGTCTTTCTAAATGAGGCCGATCAGAAAGCAAATTCTAGGGCGTCTAATGCTGAAGTGTTGGATTAGGCTTATTTGTTGTATTTTCCTATAGCTTTACAGTATGTACATGGTTAATTTCCATAGGTTGACCACGTTGTTATAATCAAAATGTTTAGGTGTAGGTGTATTACAATGACTGCATAAACACATGGGACAATGTCAAATAAAATCGGACACCAGATGGCACTCTACACTTGGAACCTAGAGGGAACGCACAAAACGAATAACGGAAAAAACGTACTAATTAAAACTAAAAACGATTATAAACAAAAAGGGATAGACATACAGACAGACAGCGTAACATGCAGACAGACGGACAGACAAATCAATAGACAGATAAATAGATTCGATTTCAGAAATTGCAACACTTTTTCAAAGACCGAAATTTAATAAAACAAGATTAGTCTAGTCAGAACTTCATGCTCTAAAATAAGTTAAATTCCAATAATCTATCGTGTTTATTAAATATAAATTATATTTATTTTTGGACATGATGGTGCTACTCGCAATAGTAATATACTGACTCTCCAGTATCTTTCCCTAGTGTTTGTAGTACGCCTGTGTTGGACTACAATTCCCATGTTTAAAGCTGAACTCCACGTAGAGTGCACGAGCTTCACATCGCAGCAGCAGCAGCTGGTGCAGCCGAGGCTACTTTGTTAATGCGGTGCCGAGTCGGCTGAGGGAAAATCGCTAGGAAAAGTGTAAACACTTTAGGAAAACATCAGAGTAAAGCGCCCATTACTCGGTTTGGAGGTGGCGTTATTTTGACAACCTGACAGAGGATTCAACCCACATTTTAACCGAAATTCAAGGGAAAATACAAACTTCCCCGAAGAGGAATTCTCATATTCAGGATGTCGGACTGAGACAAAGGGGTCTGGGGGCATTCCCGTCGGAGTGGTGAGTGGCACATGCAGCGATGGCGATTAAAAGTTTATCAGGCTTATTGTTGATGGAAAAAAACAAGTATGGTAGTGCGATGACCTATTTTCTGGTCATTTTTCTCTCGTTAAGCTAATTATCAGCAGTCTTTTTATATATGGCAAGTTGTAGGACATTGCTTCTTATCTCGATAGCGGTCGCGTGGATGAGCATGTGGAAAATATCATATACTTGGTTCATCATTTACCATTATAACGTTGACCAATATAGAAGCTATAATTGTCCTTCACGCTGGCTAGAGTCATTCCAACCAGCGACACGACATCAACGTGCTGTTAAGGTTCTCCGTGCGTATGGAAGTGGTTAGATGAGTGTCATGGAAATGTAAACTTTCTTATAAAATTCTAAGGATCATAAAACTCCTAAATGATGTGTAATGAAATGATCTGCTTCTCCAATAATAAAAAAAACAACAACATGGACTTATTTTGTATCTCATGCTCCACTTGGACAAAATGCACCTAATGAATTAATTTGAAGAGTGTTGGTCAACTCTTGACAACAGAGTGTATCTTTCAATAATGGCAATCAATTGGTATGGACACGTTTTGCGTTCTACTTTTTCAACCACCTTTCCACTAAGATTGTAGCCTATTGTATTGGTGGACACTAAGTCGTTGATGGATTTATACACACGCACCATTGTATTTCAGCAGGAATAACTTCATCATTTGGGCCTTCTCTGGATGGGAGAGATGGAAAGGGAGTTGCAATGGTGGAAGGGACAGCTAGCGGCAGATATCCATCAATCCCTCCGCATCAAGGTGAGTCTTTACGGTCTTAATCCAAACGGTTTTCCAACAGAAATGCTAAGAAAGCCCCAGCCGATGTTTATTTATGTAATGTCATGATAAGAAACCGTTTTATTCAAAGTGTAAACAAGGTATTTTCTCGTGTAGGGTTACATGAGAAGTCATACAGAAATATAAGAAATTACACATGAAATGGTGAATTATTGTGCTTCATAAGGAGCAACAGCAATTATTTTCACATCACACACACTCACACACCAAACGTACTGTTTTAAGATACCACAGATTTATAACATTGTTTAAAAAAAGATTCAGCTTTTTATCTTTCAGTGCTTTCTACAAATATCAACCCTTTTTTATTTAAATGCAAATTGCGTGGTACATTTCTTTATAGGCTACAGCATAAAGCTTCGTGACATAATTCTCTCCACATAACCCAAGACCCATTTATATAATCGAACCAATGATATTCTTGAAAGGCCACTGCCTGTTTCTGTACAGTGCTTCAGGTTCTCAATGAGCCATTCGGTTTATAGACATTTAGCCCTGGCTAATGGTATCATGTCTGACTCGGAGTAAGCATGTTTACTTTACCTTTACAGGCTGTACGTAATACAGTCCCTTTGTTTGTAGAGCCCTATAGCCTCGCATGCTAATTATGACAAGGTACTGCTGAAGACACACTTACTGCTAGGTTACATTATGGGAAAATAAACATAGCGGGGTGTTTGAAAAGGGCAGCGACACTGCAAGATCTTCACACAGTGTTCATCCTCCCCGTGTGGTGCCTTCTCCACCACCCGCACACAGCACATCCAGCCTTAATGACGTTTGCTGCCGTGGAAATGCCCTGATGTGGGAGATAAGAGCGGCTTGCAGCATGTGGCAAATTATCAGACATGCAAATCAGGCCGAGGCAGCTGTGGAATTCTTAATTACAGTGGCGCATCTCCACAAAGGCACCTCGCTAGTCCGCATGCCCCCCCCCCCCCCCCTCCCCGACTCTCCTTGAACCCCCAGACAGATGGGGGTGATGAGTCTCTCGGGCAGTGGGTGGAGAGCACTGCGGAGGCCTAGCAGGAAGGGTTGGTTTTTTGGTGGAGTGGGTTGGGGGGGGGGGGATGTTTATCTGGACTCCATTGAAGTGTCGGTCTGACGATCACAATGGGCTCAAAGCAATCGCTTCAGCCTCCGTGTAAACATGCTCGTTTGACGGTAGCATTTTCTCAGTGCAGCACATTTGTGCAGAGCGGGTTAATGGTACACTATTGATTAATCAGCCAACGTAAAATTCTTTGTTTAGCACTAGAATTTGTGTGATTTACAAGGTCCCTAAATTGCAAATGATTGTATTTGATATGATGGTTTTGACTGCTGCGTGGTTGAGTGTTATAACTGTTCGGCTTGTTTCACCTTCCTTACCGTTTGGGCCAAATGAATACATTAATTCAAGTAAATAGTAACAACAACCCTGCTAGGTTCATCTAAATATACAGTATTTGTTATCTTGGTTATCACACTTTGGTTCAATCGGTTGAGATTAATGATTTTTTTATTTATTTGTGTACAAACAATTGTACTGTTCAGAGCCAACCAGCCTAAGGGAAGGGGAGTTCCCAAACAGGCCATGAATTGCCGATTTATACATTTTTTGGGGGGTGGATCACCTTATATCTGGACCCCTGAATGGTGAGCCGGAAGAGATTAATTCAGTGATCCCCAATATGTTTTCAAATCCAATGTCCCATGGCCTTGGATACAGTCCGAGATGGCAAAAAAATATAACATGATTTAATAAACAATTTTTTTTATCATAAGCTGCTTACTACTTGAGTCTTTGTAAAATACACAACACACATGTCAGTTTTGTTGTTTTTCTACCAGAAGCCAGCTAGAGCTTCAGTCCCCTCCTTATTTTCCTCTGTTTGCAGATAACCGGGGGTTGATTTAATGGCGATGCCCTCTGGTGTCTTCATTCCTGCTGTGAAACACTAGCAGCTAATTGAACATGAATAGGAGATGTGCTATGGATGAAACCTTATCCTATCTACTGCTCTCAACCTCAATGAGGGAACCATTTACACACACACACACACACACACACACACACACACACACACACACACACACACACACACACACACACACACACA
>JAOPJO010000002.1:20395603-20407563 GCA_027123675.1 Molva macrophthalma
CCCCCCCCCGCCCCCCCGCCCCCCCGCCCCGCGGCGGCGCCGGCCGGGGGGGGCGCCCGCCCCGCCCCCCCCCCCCCCCCCCCCCCCCCCACAACAGGTAACGATGTGCACCAGTTGTACCCGACCATGTGAGTCAACTCAAGGTTGTGTTCTTTGTAGGATAACGTGTGCAGTTCACACAGCAACGTGTCCTCGTGAGGGAAAGCATGCCATCCTTTTCATAGAAAATCTATGGAAAGAACAAAAAGGTGGGTCATCCTTTTTGGTTAGGCCTATATGCCACACACACACACACACACACACACACACACACACACACACACACACACACACACACATTGACCACAAATATTACAACTTTGTCTTCAACTGCATTGGTTCTTGCTCCAAAGGTGGACACTTATTTTATTATAGGCCTAGACACCGGCCTCTGTATGAGCCAATTTAGATTTGAAACTGTTCATTTCTAACCAATCAGGTCATCTTTTCTGTGATCAGTTCCGGAATCCATCAAGCAAAAGATGCTGAAAGGCTGAAATGCAACACTTTTTGGCTGTCCACATCTTGCTTTGTCCTGCTCTTTTCTGCTTCTCCTTACAACTTTCAAATCTTACCTACAACACCTTGAACTCTTTTTTTTTTAACAACATTTGAAAACCTTTGAAAGCCTCAGTCTTCGGGCTGTAATACGTTCTTGGATGTTCTTGGATGTGTAGCATCAAGAGTAGCCTTCCCCGTGATGTGAATGAGCTGAACATCTTAGAGCTACAACTAAGGACTATTTTTCAGCTTTTTTAAAAAACATTCCAGTCCACACCAACAGACTTATAAAAGATATCTCCATCCACATGAGAAGGCAAAAAACGATTTAAAAAACTCACATAAGCATGCCAAGCCAGTACGTGGCGCTTCAACTTCGCGTCAAACAACACAGAAGAGCATAAGGAGCATGCACATTGACGGGCTTCGTCTTAAGTGGAGAATACAACAACACACCGTGGCGATGTAAGGATGAAATAACACTATAGTCGACACATGTAACCCGCTGGTAGTCCGCCATTGTCTTTATTTTGTCACGTCTCACATGAGAAACGTTGTGGCAGTATCAAACTAAAAGAATGTCTTACCATAATGACAAATAATTTCACGGTTAATTACAACAACAACAAAAAAAACAACCAACCAACACAATAACTAACATTCCACTGTCCCTATGCTTCCATAATGGAGGCGTGATGTCATTGTGACGTGACGTCACGATGTAAAAGCCCAATACGTGAGGAGGAGGCAGCATGCATGAATCTCTGCGGTGAGAACATCTACACCAGCCCCCTCCTCATGGGACACCCCCCCCCCTCCCCTCCTTTCACCCAGGATGTTACTCATGGCCGTGGTCGGGGCATTCACGTTTTTTCTCTTTTTTTTCTTCATATTTAAATGCAATAAATATTTAATTGGTGAACATGTTGCAGAAGATCACAGTAGCACTCACAAAGGACCGAGCTGAATATGCAGTGCTCTGATAAATATTTCAGTGCTGCACTTCCCCCGACCACGCTGTTGACTCACACCAGGAACCTGGAGCTTATCTTGGCCAGAATTAAAAATGTTTTGCCTGCAATATTTATTCTTGTTTAAAATTTTTTATAAAAAAGTGCATCGCAAGCACCTTTTTGCAGACCAGGCACGGAGCTGTGGGCGGGCCTGGGCGGGCCTGGGCCCGCCCAATCAGAAATTCACACACAAAAAATACTACTCTGTAAAGTTAAACATGGATATTAGTATGTGGTGTATTTTATCTATAACATGTTAGGTTAAGTTAGGTGTGTTGGTGTGTTTTCATTGGTCAACGGTAACGTTCGTTAGCAGTGTCATATCTCGTATCTTGATTTTGCTTTAGAATGGCTAAACAAGTTGCACTCACAATTTAAAAAAACAAACGTGTCGTCAACAATAATGATTTGGAGGACCAGTCTGTAAATCGTAATGAAACAAATCTTTATGAATACTTGTTTCATGTGTGATGTGATGTCCCTTTAGTGGTGCTTCTGAATTCGGGATTCGGGACAACTGCTTTGATTTCGGGACACCCTAGATTCAGGCCCACCTCGACTTAATCCAGGCCCACCCATCTGTCACGTTCTGCATCCGCCACCGGGTCGTAGGTTACTGCACGGAGGCACACCTGCGCACGAAAAAAATATCTTTGATAATGTAGAAATGCCGGAGGGATGGCTGGATGGATGGATGAGAAGCGTGAATGATATACTGTACGTAATCAGATTACATGAACAGGAAGTTGTGTTCTCCCAACTCCTATCCATAAATCAGAAAATTCCGGAGAGGAAATTACGAATTTCAAGGTAAAAGAGATTATAAAAACAAGTCACAAGGCCTTCAAACTTTTAAATCTGGGTTCAAAAGCCCGAGTATGTGTGTGTGTGTGTGTGTGTGCGTGGGTGGGTGGATGTGTGTTTGTGCAGACATGTGTGACTGAAATTAAAGGAATTACACCCTTTTAATAGAAATGAGAACATTCGTTTGGGATTAGATTTTTCTTTTCTTTTACTTGGCAGTTGTAGATTCTACTTGGCATAGGCTCAGCGACCAGGCAATATATTTGTGAACACATCGCCACCTGGTGGCACATATGCATTATTACCGATACATCTTTCCTACGTCTAATTACTTTTCACGCACATGGTGAATGGATGTCTTACTTAAATCCAGACAAAAATCCCATGGTATATTAGGCTATATCTTGTCAATGCAATAAATGGACAGAGCTATTTAAAGTGGCGTAATCCTGCACACGCATACAAATTGAAATCAACATATTTCAGAGTTCAAATCCTTCAAATAAGATTTTATTCCCCTTGCTGGTGCAATTATAGATTAAAACTGTCACAGCTGTCATGATAATACATGAGTGATGTGACATGTTTGGGTTACGGAATGAGTCCCCCCCCCCCCCCTAACAGGAAATGCTGATACAAAGGAGAGTTCTAGAATCGCTGTGTTCTGTCTGAACTGCAGTCTCTACTCTGCATCTTTTGGAGTGTGCAATATAAGCTAAAGTCTGGGACAGTGGTCCACTTAAGTCAGCGGCAACTGCTGTCTCTGTGGAGACATATTATTTCCTGTTAGTCGTGCAGAAATGCTGTAGGCCTAATACGACGGATAACATTTGATTGTAAATTGTGATGCTGTAAATGAGAAATGATAAAACGATGACAAAGAATGACAATCACAAAACTAGAAGCGATTCTAGGATGACATTAAATCAAAATTAGTCGCAAATATGATTAAAATAAAAATTAAGCAATGTATTATTATGTGGGCTACTGGCTAGGGAAAAGGGGGACACCCAGACGGTTGATGGTTTGATAGGGTTATATATTTTACGTGCATGTGTTATATATGTTACAGGAGAATGTTTGGTCGACTCCTTTCAGGCACTGTTTTCATTCAAACTATCAGCCCCAAAACAGTTTGAATAAAGCTTAAATAAAAGTGGTTTACTAAAAATAAAACGTTTTTCACGGGGGCTGAGATGAGGAACAGTGGGTCTTCAATCCAGACCCAGCTGAATAGGGTCTAAAACCACCCCCCCTCTGTGCAAATGTAGCATGGAAAATGCACTGAAAAGAGCAACAACAGATTCTCAAGATACACAACTAATAATACAACTAAAATGAAGAAAACATGTTGGATGGGAGCTACGGAGCCCGCTGGGCGCTGTGGGAATGGAAGAGGAAGCTCCATAGGAGGGAACCACATATCAGTGTCCGCCGCCCCCTGCTGTTCAAGTAGCAGACCCCTGTAGACCACACAGCAGAGGGAACGACCTTTGTAGCATATTTATTTATTTAGGTTTGGGCTTGATATTAAATAGTCTGCTAACTTGTATCATTCCACTAACAAAGTGTCATGCATGTAAACGGTGGGATCCTTAAGGATGGAAGACTTCCTTCCTCTTTTTTTTCCACTTGTTGTCCCGCGACCTGACCTTTGACCCGTTTGCTCTCTTAGCTCCGAAATGTGTTGCAAGCCGATAAAGGAATCAATAAACAATTCGCACATTAATGAAATCTCAAATGAGGCATACTATATCTGTGTTGAGACACTGACTGTGGGAAAATATGATGTCTTGTTCTCTATATGTAGTTATATTACGTTGCTTTTTATGTATTTTTACACGTCCTCTGTTGCTTGTCATAGAATGAACAAAGGTAGACCCCCCCTTCCTCGGGAACTACCACAAAGGTAGTTCCCGAGGAACCAAAACCGCAACATGGAAGTGGTCCTGTTCTATATTCCCCTTCAGCGAAAACAGAAGTTGTTGGTGTGGACAAATTTGATAATGAGTCATGAGACTTGCAAAGGGTTCAAAGCCTTGACAACACTGCGTCTTTGGGTTTAGTAACGTTGGACTTCTGCAGATGAATGAAAAGTTTTGAGGGGATTTGCCGGTAGTGATATTGAGCTGAGTAGGAAAGATTCATAATGGGTGTAGTTGCAAACGGCAAGTGCATGAGCTCTGGTTGTATGTTGGGCATCTGTTTTCTTCTAGGTAAGACATTTAAATCATTCAAAATCAATATCATTGTTTTCGTTATCTTGAATTGATTTATTCGTAAATGATGAATGTCATAAAGGACTAGGGAATAATATGAACACATTTCTTTGATAACTAGCCGTTTATATTATTATAAATAAATAAATATAAATAAATATAGATACAAATAAGAAAATGGAGATTAGAGATGTAAAAAGACCACTGTTAAAGGATATAATACAACAACAAGTATATATATAAAATAGTACAGAAGCATAACAAGAAGTAATACTTGAAAGATGCTGTCCTAAATAGTAAAAAAGCATTTAAAATACCGAAAAGCAATCAAAAATATATAACCCTGTCTGCAAAGTCTGATCATGATGTTTTTTTATTGTCTCAAATGTGTATGATATTATATCATATGTAAAAATAAACCTGCCTTAAACCTGCACTATGTCACTTTTGTAGCTAAATAGTTTCTCGAAAATTCACAAAGGTTTCTCAAGAAAAGAAAAAACGCGCCCATCCAAAAGTCAATCAATCCAGGGAATTTATCTCTAGAAATCACTTTATTCTAGTCCACTTTCAACCCCCCCCCCCCAAAAAAGAACACAGTGCAGCTTTAAAGTATTTTCCATTGAATTGCACTGACTCGTGTCTATTTAGGAGGCGTCCGCGGAACAGGCACAGTGGAGGCCACGATGGGTGAGGATGTGACGCTGCCCTGTTACTACGACGCGGTGTACTACGGCGCCCTGGGGGTGTGCTGGGGCCGCGGGCCAATCCCTTACAGCGGCTGCAACGACGAGGTGCTCAGGACGGACGGCAGCACGACAGTCAGCAGGCTGAGTGAGCGCTACCGGCTCACCAGGAGCGGCGGACAAGGCGACGTCTCCCTCACCATCATGCACGTGCGGGACAGCGACTCGGGCTTGTACGGCTGCCGCGTGGACATCCCCGGCTGGTTCAACGATCACATGCACGAGACCACGCTGAGCGTGGTGGCGGGTGAGAGTGAATGAAAAATAAGAAAAAGTCATTTTTTTTGTTAAGACAAAGACTCTAGACCAGGAGTCGGCAACCTTCACTATCAAAAGAGCCATTTTTGGTCCCTCTCCCACCAATTCAAATTAATCTGGAGCCACAAAACCTATTCGACCCCTAAAATGAAGATAACACAGCGTATAAAGTTTGATATATACTTATACTATATATCAAATAAATAATAGCCTATAGTTTGTTGCATTTATGAAATTTGTGGTTGTAGGATGTGACGTTTATTTTGGTTGACAAAATATTAAAACACTTTTTTTTTTGTTATTTTAGTGTCACAGTATCGCCGTGATCTCCAAAATAAGAGGTGTGCCCTTTGAAATAAAAAATAAAAAAGCCATTATTTATTTCAATTATGTTCAAAGCTACAGGCAGACCCTGCAGAGGGGTGGACGGCTGCGGACCCCTGCTCTATACCCTATTATTTGCCATATACGTTATTTTAAAGAGCCTCCTATAACAATGGGGAAAAAAATGGACATTTGACATTTAAAACCTTGTTTTCGATGACAACATCCCAGCCTCTGCTTGCAGCTCCTCCGCACCCCGTCCGGCTGGAGGTGGGACAGGTGAAGGAGAAAACCATCATGGTGCGCTGGACCCCCGGCCCGGATGGTGGAAGCCCCATCACAGGCTACCGGATCGACTTTAAAGACATATCAAGTACACAAACTGACATGTTTTTTACAATTAGGCATATAGTCCTCGCTTTAGATAAGCACACACAAAAGACTTTCAAACTACTTAACCCAATCATGAGTTGCAGCATTTTTTGTGTGTTAATAAAGCATTATTATTACATTGTAAATAGTTTGTATATAATGCTTTATAAATTACTTATCTTATTATCTTATTAATCATCTATAACTGATTATGAATAGCTTAAATTAGTATTTATTCATTCAATGCTTTATAAATGAGGAATTCAATATTTACTACTGCTTTATTAATGCTTCAAAGTTGCGGTTATTCTAAAGTGCTACCAAAGCGTGTGCGAGTGTGCATGTGCGTGCGAAAGATGTACTTGTGCAAGCAGTGCAGTATGGATCTTTTATCTATTGATGACTCACGGCCTGGTGGATCTTGTTGCACAGCATCCTGGGATACGGCCCTGACGATCAAGGGGTTTAGCCCCACGCTGACTCAGGTCACTCTGATTGACATGAGTCCGAACAAAGGCTACAACATTCGGATGTTTGCTAACAACAATAAGGGCCAGAGCATTGCCAGCAATGTCGTCACGGTTACCACTAGAGAAGCAGGTAAAACGATATATAGACACTCTATATATCAGTTCTCAGCTGTTTAGCTGTTCATACATACACTTCAATCTTTTCAAGCCTTCCTTGCTCATTATGATTGGATGACTCACCATCACATGACTTATCTTCCTCCAGCACCCAAAGGCCCCCCATTGGACGTCAAGCTGGAGGCTCTGACGCCCCGTAGCATTAAAATCACCTGGAAGGTAAACTCAAAGTGTCCGGCGCGTTTGCAAACAGCCACTTCTCTTTTTCGGTATCTCAGTACATTTTGTTGCTTGACCTTGGTCTCCAAATTGAACTTTGAGTTGTGGATGTTGTAAAAAAAAACAAAAAAAACGTGGACGGTGCATGGGAGCACTTAATGAAACACAAAAAGCCACTCGGCGTGCCTGAATAACGCATGTGTTACGGTGCTGCTCAGCCTCCCAAAATGGAGCTTCGCAACGGGATGCTGCGCAGCTACCTCATTAGCTACAGGGAGTACGACTCGGCCAGAAGTCAGTTCGGGAGGTGGTACCATAAGAGCGAGCCTGCCAACGGAGAACTGAAGAGCACCGTGCTGACTGATCTGAGACCAGCCACGCAGTACAGTGTTCAGGTCATCGCCACGACAGCGGCGGGCAACGGCCCTCCTTTCACCGCACCCCTCCTCTCCACTCTGGTGGAAGGTACGCCCAAGCACCTAGCGACCATGTGCACATGGAGCACATTGGAGAACTAAAATCGTCCTGAATCGTGTTTGAATAGCAGCATATGTTATGCAATGATGATGATGTGTGATATGGGTGATTTGAGACCCTTTTTAGTTTCTCATTTCAGCCCCCCTGAAAATGTCTAACAATATTTTTTTTATTTAATTTATTTAACAAAAATCTAAATTAACGTCCAAGATGTCCCGCTTTCTATTACCGAGTAGCCTACGTTATAAACTATTGCAGATGTAACAAAATGTAAATCTTATTTGGGATGGAGCCCCCCCTAAAGGTCAAGTCCTGTAATCGCCCCTGTGTAGATCGATATTACTGTGATGGAATAATATTTAGTTTGTCAGATTCATTCTTTCTGTTTGTTGTGTCTTTACCCACTTCTTTTCCCAAGTCCTCACAGCATCCACACAGGAACCCACCATTGCTGCCACAACCTTTGAAGAAATCACCTCAACTTTCGAACAAATAACCTCAACTTTCAAACAAATCCCGACAACTTTCGAACCAATCGGTACAACTTCCTCACCAGGTAACGGGGAACGTCAATAACTCCCATGAATAAAATACCCAGTTTGTGAATCCGATTTCAATGATAAACGTCTCTGTAATGTATACCTCTCAGTGCCCCCGGAGCCCCCCGTGTTGGAGGTACTGGAGGTCAACAACAAGCAGGTGTCTTTCCGCTGGACGGCTGGCTTTGACGGGGGCGTTCCCATCTCTAGTTATGACATGGAATACAAAGAGAAAAATGGCAAGGAACTAAAAGGCTCAGATGATTCTTTATTTCCAGGAGTCTGTTCTAGAATAGTGAAGTGGCTATGGTGTTCGACCTCCCCTGACGGAAGGTTGTGGGGTCGATCCTCTGCACTATATATACATACATACAGACATACAGACATACAGACATACATACATACATACATACATACATACATACATAACTATATATATACACATACATACATTTTAAATGCATACAATCAGTGGAATGGCAGATCAAAAAATGTACTTACATTTACACTTATGCATAAATACATTTCTAAATTCATTGTCCGAGTCACTTTGGACCAAAGCAGCTGCTAAATGCCTGAAGACTTAATACTAATGTCACATTAAAAAAAGAAATCCCATGCCCCGCAGCATCATGGGATTCCAAGCAGAGATTCGGGGACTTCAGCCCGAACCAGACGGAAGCCACGATAATAGAGATGTATCCCTCCACCTACAACATCCGCATGTTTGCCAGGAGCAGCGCGGGGATCAGCCTAGCCAGCAATGTCCTCACCTTCGTCATCGCAGAAAGGGGTATGTTGCTTTTTTATTTGGTCGTTGCAATGAACACGGCATATTGTTGTCGCAAATGATAACAATATACACGTATCAAAATTCCCTTTCTATGCAGTTTGAACATAGAATTGCCTAATATACGTGTTGCAATCTTAATTTAGTATGTTTCAAACAGAATGCTATAGCCATGTATGCTGTGACCTGTGGCACAACTTTGGTTCGAACTCTTTTTGCCTTCTGCATCAGCAGTGTTGCTTTTGCAATATGGGGAAGGCCAGAGACTTCCTCCCTACTGCATCTATTCCTTTTTTTTCTTTCAGAAGGTCAACAGACAGACACGCCCATGACCCTCATACCTATTGCCACACAGGCTGCAGTGAGTCTGAAACCTGCTTAAACCTGCACTATGTAAATTGCCCCATTGGCAGCTTCTAGTGGCTTAAGTTGTAGCTACAGATGTAGCTGTAATTTTCGATTTGGATTCGATTTGTAATTTTCGATTTCGATTGATTCGTGTATGGGCGCGTTTTGTTCTTGAGAAAATGTCTAGTTCAAATATTTTTCACAAAGAGTTGCACATAGCGCAGGTGTGAATTTCTAAAACCGTATACTTAGTACGTATCATTGTGCAAGTATAATCAGCACCAATATAACTGAAACAGTCCTCTCGTTAAAAACCACATGCTTTTTTAAGGTATGGGTTGAGGACGGGACTCATCCGACTGTCATTTCGGTGCCGGTGCTACTAGTGGTGGGCGTTGTTATCGCCCTTGTGGTCGCGTGGCAAATTCAACGTGAGTAGGAGTCGGTAGTGTATATAGCATCACTTTGTGATTAGGTTTTTTATTCCACTCTTCATTTTTCCGTAGGAACAAAAAGGATGAAGGGTGGCCTGTGCATGTGAGTCATTTAAAATACAGCACATAACGGATATTAAGAAGATATGCAGCTTGTTTTTGTAACAGATACAATGAGTCACTTGTCCGCATTCTTCTCGTCCGCAGAAGATACTTCTCCAGGGACATGTCAAGGTTGAGAAACTCTGAGCCCTTAGCAGAGCTGTAGGAATGTCTTCTGCCAAATCCGGTCCTTGATTCAGATTTGCTCGAAGCCGTTGTAAATACTCACTATGAACACAGACGTGCGACCACAATTCATTTATTAGCGCACTGCCAATCTGTAAGTATGCTAGCCTGTGTTGCTTGGCAACCATTTTGCTGTCTTGAGGAACTATACTGCTTGGCGGAAAAATTATGATTTGTTTTCAATAAATGATCACATTATATGTTGTTGTTTGTTAATTTTGTGAAATCTTACTAGGTAGGCCATAGCAGTGTTTTTCCACTGGTGGTAGGCGAGAGTACTGCCGGTGGTACGTTGGATTTTATTCTTGAAATAACCATAACCCCCCCTACAATAATATTACAACTGATATAGATCATTGAAAATAAATATATTATACATTTTGTTCAGTAAATATAGTATTATGGCTTGTATTATTCAAAAATATTGTTGCTTTGTGTATTCCATCATATGTTTTCCATTGTAATGTTTTCCATTGATGTTTTGTGTTATTTCTGTTTGCTAAATAAACACACTGGGAGCATAAGCAGCGTTGCTGCTTTTCTCAAATATTGTCATTATATGTTTTTCTGTGTAGAATCACCACAACATTCGACAAGTGTTTTGCTACACTATGGTCAAAACGTTAATATAAAAAAAGTATATAATAAATACATAAAAATAAATCAAATGTTTTAACTATACTAATACTTATGGTGTCCATATATGATATACTACTACTACAATGAAGGCTACACTAGCACAGCATTAATATGATTGACAGAGCATTTAGAGAGCACTGTGAACATTTGTAACATAATTATTTTTTCACAATGTTCATAATTATGTTACACATGTTCACAGTGAGCTAAACGCTCTTTAAATATATTTTCAATTGTGTTTAATCTAATTCATTATTAACCACACTAATTAAAATAGGATTCATGCACAGCTAGTTTCACAGTTCAAAGATTGCGGCCCGGTATTTACCCAACGGAACCACAAGAGCGCGCTGGAGCCTCATCAGCCGGGTACCCCTCATATGTTCCGTAACCGCTCCTTCAGGCACCACCGTCGTACTGATTCCTCAAGAGCCAGCCGCCTCAGCCAGCTGGATTTCCATCCATCTGTCCTGTAAATCTCTTAATTGTCCTAATTAATGTGGCAGAGCAGGGGATAGCGCCGATCAGCTCCCCGGCAGCTGTCACTGAGGGAGTCCCGTAATAACGGGGAGATACCCGAGTAGCCTTCCTCTTGGGTATTCCAGCCCCCGAGGACAGAGGGCCGGAAGCACCGCTTGTGGCCCACTGATAGATGGCTGACAGGAAGTAGTGGAATACATCTCCAAAAACATTCTTTGTGTTACATCTAAACTTTATTAAACATAATAATCATTGCAATAAACATCAAACAGCCATGATAATAATAATAATAATAATAATATGTATATTAATATATATAACATATAATATAATATATATTATAGTATTTGCATAGCACCTTTAACCAAAGTTTAAGGTTTGACAACGACGATAACAACTTTGAGAACTTTATTTAAAAGCAATACAGACCAAATCAAATATATGCCATATCCCCATTGCACTTGCAATGGCAACAACCTCATAAAACTGGAAGTGGCTTCATGTCACTCTGTCCAACCCATCAGTGATTGTGGAGGCCGGTGATGTCAACATGTGGTGGGATCCTTCCTGCTGAGTGTGGCCCAACTTTGGCCCACAGTGGCCAGAAAGTAGCGTGTTCTGTGTGTCATAACGAGGAGACCCCGGGCCGCTAGGGTTCCGGCTCTTTCTTGCTGAGCCACTAAACAGAACCCGACCACATCCCTAACAACATAACATCCTTAACTTCCTCCAATCACTGCTGCCCCCAAACCCTCCTCCTCACCCCGCTACAGAGAACCGTTCTCCGGACATTCTCCATCCATCTATCACTCTCGCTCTCTCTCTCTCTCTCTCTCTCTCTCTCTCTCTCTCTCTCTCTCTCTCTCTCTCTCTCTCTCTCTCT
>JAOPJO010000002.1:20438089-20454839 GCA_027123675.1 Molva macrophthalma
AGCCTAGAATCGACGCCGCTTGCTGTTGGGGCCCTCAAAGGTCCCCGCGACCCCACAGATTTTCCCTTGGGAGTGTGTGTGCTTGCAGAGAAATACATTATTTGGGGCAGCAAACATTACTCGGTGGAAGGTAGAACAAACATTCACGCATCATTAGCGCCCTCTGGTGCCTGCGTGCAGTACTGTGCATGGATTATGTGCGTTCTACTCTCGGATCCAGCAGTCCAACTACGTTATAGCAGAACTTCTGGGCGGAGACAGGCGGCACAGAGAAATTAAACGCCCTGTTCACCCAGACCTGAGCTAGGCTGCCATCAGACTTCAGTTTCATCTGAAGTCTGGGGGGGATGGCACAAAGCCTGGGCAGGAAACCAGAAACTGCATGGGGTGGAGTTACGCCTTGTTTCCTGTTACGTTCGGGATATTCTACCGAAGAAACCCATGCACGCGAGGGGATGAAGCTTTCAGAAGGGGATTTGTGGATCACACGCTTACAGATTCCCGCCTCCAGCAACATGACTGATGGAAACAAATATGAAACAAACGAATATGGAACAAACGGATACGAAACAAACGAATACGAAACAAACGACTACAAAACAAACAAATACAAAACAAACGAATACGAAACAAACGAATACGAAACAAACGAATACGAAACAAACGAATACGAAACAAACGAATACGAAACAAACAGATACGAAACAAACGAATACGAAACAAACAAATACGAAACAAACGAATACAAAACGCCCCGTTCACCCAGATTCATGCTCGTCTGCGATCAGACTTACGATCGTCGATCTAAAGCCCGATTTGCGAGACATGGTGAATTCGGATAGATAACGGGGTCATTTAATCACGCCCCGGCGCGGCCGCTTGGCGAGGCGGAGCTCTTACCTCCGTCTTGCTCGCCGCCGGCTTCTTGGCGACTTTGGCGGTCGCCGCGGGGCGCTTTGGGAGCTTTTCGGCTGGGTCGTCGTCGGACTGCTCCGTCCGCGTGTCCGACTGGTCGGAGCCGTGCTGCGATGAGGCGTCGTCCGGGACGGACATGGACAGGGAGCGGGCTGGAGGGACACGGAGGGAGGGGAGTTAGCTGGCAGGAAGGGTGTGGGGAAAGGTCGGACCGGAGAGGGCTTGGGTAAGCGGGTGAGAGGGAATGGGTTGCACCCTTCTGGGGAAACGTGATCGTGACTTTAGCAGATTCTGTTGCGTGGGCCGGGAACCCCCGGCTTTATATTCATTTTATGAATGACGCCTGGACCATGAAAGCCGGTCCATTAAATATATATAGTGTTTTGTATGTTATTTTCCAATTTTTGATTTTTCACAAATAGGCATCATGACATTCATGATGCCTATTTGTGAATAGGCATCATGAATATATACATACAAATTAATAAATACAAAAATTTCAATAATACAATAAAATGGTATGAATACATTTAATGAATTCATGAATAGCTTCCCTCCGTACTACCTCCGTATATCAATATGTATAGATAACACATGTTCAACCCACAACTTTTACAGGATCTTTTTCTCATTGCTCCCAACTTTTCTCTCTCTCTCTCTCTCTTTGTATTCAGTCCGCAGCTTGTGCGACCCACACACAGAGGAGTGTAGTGTCAGACACAAAGAGGCCTCCTTCCAAGCCTCTCCTCCCACTGGAATCACATGCTTTGACCTACCTCCTCCCCTCCCTCTCTGCCTCCTCTTCTTCTTCCCCCTGTGTTAGCGTTTCATCTCTGGCATTCTGCAGCAGCTCTAAATCACATGACTCCTCCCAGGCTGCCCGACCACAGCCCTGCCGCTGCTCACCACCCTGTTCAGTCAACTTGGCACCCGGTCTCAATTGCTCTCTCCCTCGCTCACTTGTTCTGAATGTAAATTCACAGCTCTGGTGACCAAGTAATGGCTGTGCTCTCTGTGGGCTTCACACATTACTCATGCAGTGCTAGAGTCCCTGTTCTGTACACTGTGTGTGTGTGTGTGCATGTGCGTGTGCATGTGCGTGTGCGTGTGTGTGTGTGTGTGTGCGTGTGCCCACTCTGCCGTGTGCTGGCGGTCCTGGTGCGTGGCAGCGTGCTGGCCCCTGAGCTCACGTCCTCCATGGGCTCCCGTCTCGTGCGGACGTCGCTGGAACGCAGCCCCAGATCGTCCTCTGCGTTGATCATGGTCAGGTCCTGCATGCTGAAGCTCCGCAGCTTGTCAGAGAGCACGCCCTGGCCCTGCAACCCGACACACACAACCAGGAACATTCCAGAGACCCGACAGGCAGAGAACACATGGGGCAAACGACAAACTGAATTTGGGCCGATGCTGCAAATTCTGCAGAAAGTTACATTTGGGAAAGAAACAAGTGACGGCAAGGTCAATGTAAACATTGACTGACTAACACGGTAACATCCTCCTACGTTGTATCTGTACGTTGCCCGGTGCAGCTATATACAACCTTGGACACATCACAAGCTGCCCCAGCCCAAAGGCGGGTTTCCACTGCAAAACAGGCCTTGGACGAACAAAAAAACATCAGTATGACAAAAAGCCATCGTGGGCAACCAACTTATAGAGGAAAAGCTCATGCCACCTGAACCCCAATAGTTGTCAGGGTTCAAGTTTACAACACTGGGAGCACGGCTTGTACACTAAGGTTGGGATACTTGGCAGACGGCTCTATACTTCTGAGTGCAATAGGTGTGACGGGATGGTTGAAATTGACCAATTGATGTCCTACAGGATCGCTTAGCTTCGCTCATGTGCTCCTGCTCGGCAGAACAATCAAATTAGCATCGGCACTTCTGCATCAATCAAACTGTGTTCCTTAAAATGACGCTGTAGGCAAGATTTGCTCGTTGTAAAGAGAAAGAGCAGAGCATCAATACAAATGTCCCCTTTCCTCTTTGCTCCCTTCCTCCGCCGTTGAGATTATAGCACAAATTTGATTTACAGGGAAAATGGTTTTCCTGAACCATTAAGGGAAGTGATGCCCTGACTGGCCAGCATTGAGCCAAGAGGGGTCTAAAAATCTCAGCTCAGAGAGGCCGGTGCAGTCAACTTGAAAAACATCCTCACGTTGCATTTCACTCTCTAATAGCTGACGAATCACTAAGCCATTTCTAACAAATGACACTCAAATAAGAGCCCTCAAATCTTCTCTACAGCACCTTCAAGGAGCTACAAAACCCCCTGGCTTTGGCTTAGTCAGAAGCGTGCATGTGTCGGGTACACGCTGTGTGCAGCTCACCTTGGTGGCCGCGGTGACTGCAGCGGTGGCCGCGATGTTTAGCCCTCTCTTGCCGAAGCGCATCATGGTCTCGTAGCTCTTATCTTTGGCCTGTGTGATGTACTCGTCTATCTCCTGCCAAAGTAGCAGGTCGGCGATGGGCAGACACACAATCACAACAAAGAGTGAGAGGGAGAAATGACCACTGTGCTTACACCGATCCATCCAAATGTAACGTCAAGACGCCCGTTTTCCACGAGGAGACGTAAAGGGCTATTTCAGATGGCATATTAATCAAGCCATTATTTAAACCACAGCCTGGGTTGAGATATTGAGCAAATAATCGTGAGTTAATTACAATTAAGTACAAGTGGGTACCTTCTCTTTGTTGGACAGGGTGGGGTGGACAAACTTGCGGTAGAGGACACTGGAGCCCTTGGTGTAAGGGGAAAGGAGCCAGATGACGAAGGCAATCTTCAGCTCAAAATAAAATGGGAACCTTGGGAACAGAAGGCCGACAGGATAGTGTCAGAGGAGGGAAAAAGACATTCCTACAACAGGAGTGTAAGGGCACTAGGAAAACTAGGCCAGAAATGCTTAATGTAGTGGATTGAGAACAGAAAACTCCATTAGTATTAAAAGTTTCCATTAGTATTTACCGAAAGTGTTTAATTTACTGTAGATTAGGGCTGCACAATGAATTGCATTTTAATTGAAATCGCAATTTTGGCCTCTGCAATTATCTAATCGTGAAAGGTTGCAATTAATAAATAAATAAAAATGATAAAATCAGTTTTCTTTGTAATGTAGTCATTACATTAAAATTTGATTACAAACAATAACTCAGCATATGCTTGATTATAATTGATTTAAATATACAGCAGCTCCACAGAATATTCATTGAATTGTAATCTTTTGATCCCAAAGAATAATCACAACAAAAAACAAAATCACAATATTAGGCAAAGTAATCGCAATAAATAAAATGCTTGATAAACGTCTGGCCCAGATCAGCCCCTGTATACGCACTCACCACGACAGCACCATGTCTGTGACCGTCTCAGCCGTCGAGAACAGCGCAAACACTATCCAGTACATCATCCACTTCACCTGGACAGACACATACACACAGGAGAGAAAATGTAATCAGGTCAAGCCCCCAGCAGACATGTGCTGGGGCACATGTGGGCCATCACGTGGGCTTCATGTGTGTATACTGGGGCACATCCAGTCATACGCACAACCTATGTTTTGGAGCACTCTGATTGCATCATTGTGCATGACTGAGCTCTCTGAGACAAGGAAGTGGAGAGAGCAGGGGCATTTGATACAACATTTATCAAATCAATTTGACAGCGAGAAGGTGCAGTTAAAGAGATGCAATGTGTGGGCTGCACTTATATCATAGATATTGTAGCGTAAAAATGGATTTGGCCACATATAGGTCTGATATCTTCTGGTAGATGAGGGGGAAAAGGGAAAGAAACAGGCCCTGGGCATGCAGATGAATCATTTAATCCTGTGCGGCTGAATCACTTAACTCTTTCTGCGAGACAAACAAGGAAATTGCATACAAACCACAGCTCTAAAAATGGCATCCGCCCCTCACTCTTATTCGCCCCTTCTGCGGCCGTCTGCCAGAGCAGCTATTGAGAGGAGGTTGCTATGGTAACCATCCAGGAGGAGACTGTGGTCCCAAGAGGAGAGCTAGGCAGAGGGCCAGGGCATACCTACTCCTGCCAGTCTTTTCTTCACATCCGAAATAAAGGAAGTGTGAGACCACGTTGCTTTCTGCTTGAAAGGCTCTAGGGCATCCAAATGCTGTTCCTGTGTGCAAGTTAAACACTTCATCTATAGGGATTGCGTATCATTTTCCTTGATAACCCATACGGGTACCATTGGTAAATGCCGGTTTGAAGGATAGCCGAACCGTAAAAATAAACTCAGATACAGCACCACCACTGGTGAACCACTTGTTACTGCAATGCCTGTTTCTAATAGGTTCCCATTAAAAAGAAAGTCATCCCCAAATTCCTTTTTTCAGTTGAAACCCGTTATGTTTGGGTCTCACTAAGTATTTTTGAACACGTTTCTTATTTTTTACCTAAACGTATAAAGTTGTTCATGGAGGAAATTCTCTGTAAAATACGAGGGATCTGCTTCTACCAGGTAAAAACACTTTTCCAAATGGTAGTTTTTGATTGGCTGCGCACCCTAGCATGATCGAGTGTGACGTGGGTTTTGACCACGCCCCCTGCCCCTATGGAACCCAATGTTTCCATTATTATTTTTTTCCCCTCACATTACATTATTTTGTCTTCTTGGAGGAAATTCTCCTACCAACACATGGTTTACTTACCCTTTAATGCCAGCAGTGAAACAATAAGAAAGTTAGATTGCACAAGCAGTGTTTGTTTAGATTTTTGCGTAATGTAGCAAATCCATTTAAAATTATTGGCACTTTGTTTTATACTATAATTATAGCAGGACTCGTTTTTTGAAATGCAACGTGGCAACGAAAACGAACTTCTAGTGTGATGTCACTAACGGCAATAACTCTCAAAATATTGTAACAAAAATATAAGCCTGCGGCCAATCGCTCCTGCAAGAAGACCGGTTTTCCACCTCATGTGTCTCAGGGCCCAACACTCGGCATTGGGATTCTCCTCGCCATCCACTCCAGCTCTAATCCTATAATCTCATCTCATTAAGTCACGTCACGGTTCAAGTTGGTTTTTGGTTCTGCCCCTGAACTTTGCATTACAAAAACACATCTAGATGTAATTCCAAGTATACAATAATGAAAATAACCAATAATACTTTCCCTACACATATATTTTATGTTGCTCTTTAATACATTTAACTTATAAATGATTTCACAATAACATAAAAGGCATGTCATGTACAATCTCAGCTAAATTTCATTGTTAGTAATTGCAATAAACAATAACTGTGTGATACATATTGTACAAGCCTAATCAGAGGCTGACCACAGGCCAAATCACAGTAGCAGATATCGGATTATGTAGTGGTCATCCAGGTGTCATGTTACTACGTAGAAGACGATACTCACATATTCTTTTACATTCTTAGTTTTGACAGCCTTGTAGGAGGAGTAGGCGGGGTAGAGTGTCCCAAAGGCGAGGCTGTGGAGAGAGAAACAGGGCTTGGTCATGTGTTGGGGAGCCTCGGGCTCTTAACCAAAGTCAACCTGTGAAAGGAGAACATCGCCCCTGGATGTTAACTTGTGACACTGGACTAACCCGTTTCCATCCCAGTTGTGTTTTATTTATATGCAGCTGTATGCTCTGAACTACTCTGTACGCCTGAATTGAATATTCCTCTCCAAACGTTCAGTGAGAACTAGGGCTGTATTCTTTTCAACCCCATCTTTGCCCCAAAATGGCGCGGCACACCCATTTCATCAGCGATCTTTGCCCTGCCAGAGGAAGTTGCATTATCAAGCTGATGGGCAGTGGGCTTGCCAAAGCACACACCAGCATGGTGTAATCAGTTCAGGAAAGGCCAGCAGTGAGCCAGATAAACAGTGAAGGTACACGGACGGCCTCCTAAGGTAGGTCACTGTGTGTTTGCTCCACATGCTGATAAGAACGCCACAAACACACACAGTGATGTGTATTGTATTGAGTGCATGTGGTGCCTATCTGGTGACGGCGTGGTGATTTGTGCAGATGTGACAGAATGCTGAATAGTGTGATGGAGCGGAAAGATGAGGACACACTGACCCCCTTTACAAGTCCCACAACGACACCATCAGAGGAAGCGGAATAAGTTACAGCCCAAATACCATCATATCCGTGATTCATCACTTCCTCAGCCTATCCCTTGAAATGACAATGTAGGCCATTCTCCTTATCATTCCCTTCGATTCAGTCAGCGTATGTCAAAGGCTGACCGGGCCTGCTCAGCGACGTGCGGGGATCCTCTGAACATGGCCCTGTTCCCTGCAGAAGGCAGAGGCTGTCAGAGGCGCGTGGCAGGCCTGCAGGCCCATACTAGCAGATGCCTTCCATCCCTTTGTGTCCCAATTCTCTCCGTCACAACCCCACTGCACCCTCAGTGCCCTCCTGCCTCTCTCCTCCTCCTACAGCCAGCCCAGACACTGGGCTCTTACAAGTTCACTTGAGAACTCAAGCAGACTCGTGTTTGTAAACGCCCTTCAGTTAAAATATATGAATTAGGCCATTACCATTAAGGGGGGAGAATTGGGTGTGTTGGTTGAGGGAGAGTTACTCAGTGATCACGTCGAATGGGGAAAATGGGCTTAATTGAATGCAGCACACCTAGTCACATTTTTAGTCTTCCAGAAGCACATGACCACCCGGGGTGCAGTTTTGCTTAAGAGCAAACGAACCGATCCAAACCACCGGCAGACACTAGCAGACCACACATAGTTTGTTATCGAAGTGAATATGTTATTTAGCAACTGTGCCTTTCCAGGGGTGTTCACGCAGTTTGGACATACAATGTTTAAACAATTTAGAAATGTTTGGTCAAAATCGAATCAACGACAAATTGACAAATCAACATGGTCAAGACTAGGGGGATTACATCAACGTCGCTAACAAATCACCAAAACAACCCTATATTTTTGTAGGCAGAAGGGAACATGGCGAACGATGACTTGAGTTGAGTCATCCGGTATCATGAGGTGTACAGGTGGAAGAGCCACAGCCTAGCATCCTCAGGGTTCAATGTATCTCCAATAATGAAGCTGAGTGTGTCTCTTCTGTGCATATGTCCCAGCGCATAACTGACCATGATACCATGTCTTGTGTTTCAGCATTATGTTGAATCACAGCATGGCCCAACAACACGATGCAACGACGTCCAGCCTTTACATCACCCGCTTACACATATGGTATGTAGATTCCCCTCGTACGGATATAAACTAAGTCTATTGAAAATACATGGCTTAATAAACACGTGTCATTCGTCTATTTAGTTGGCATTGCAATTCTTTATCACAGCTAATCATGCTTCTGGCTTCACCTCACCCGACCAGCTGGCAAGCACCCTAGCTACCGTTGGCATCCAGGTTGTTGTAACACAGATCATGTGGAACTATAAATCATTAACGTTACAATAACCCTGCCTGTGCGTGTTGTCCCTCAACAGCCACTCGCTTTGAAATCATTTTTAAAAAAACGAAATCCGTATCACGATGACAAAGAGTAAAAAATGGTCAATCACCACGCATATGCTATGCAGCGCTATGTAACCCCAGTCGATGAGGCACCGTTTAATGTGGTGGCCCATAATAAAAACACAAACACACACACACAATGCCTGGGTTCATACTTACACCACAATCCTCGAGATGATCCACGATACCATTTTTGAGTTGAAGGTAAGCTTCCCCCTTTGAGAATAGTGGCTAACAAGCTAGGTGGCCCCCATTCCTACGCGACCGTGTGTTGTGATGATGGGGAGGCTAGCTGGCTGGCCTGCACGCCACTGGAGCGGTGGATACTTCTGTGTAGACAGTCAGGTGGGATGCTGACGAGGACTGCTGCAGTACATCGTAGGCCGAGAGAGGATCATGGATTACAGCGGAACGCCTGTCTAGCGCAAAGCAATTTCCGGTCCCTTGTTTCCTGTATGCTGTGTACGGCCGTTCAGTGCCTCACCGGAGCGAGAAGAATAAGGACACGACAATAATAACGACAAGGAGAATAAACATGGAGTTTTGGCGAAATGTTTGACAAAGCATCCGAAATATGTTATGAAACGGATCACCCTCTATCGGAAGTCCCTCTCCGCTCACGCCGTCAAACCAATGGAACTGGAAGTCCCGCCTTCTCTCTAGCCAATAACGCTAATTTGGAGCATCCCGTTCCAGGCGTTCCGTCGTGACAACGAGGTTACATTCCCATAAAGGGCCACATGCATTCATTTAGAACGTGCAATGTCCCTTTTAATGTTGTGCCAAATTGTTCTTTATTATAATGTATTAAAATGCTAAGTACATACTTGAGATATATAGAGCTATATGGATCTCTATATCCAGGTGCATCCACCACTTACCACACATTGGGTATTTTGTCACTTACTTTTATTTAAAAAATGTCTCAATAAGTCAGTGAATAATGTACGTAAAAATACCAAATGAAAGATCTCGTCACCCAGGATTGATTTGTTCAGGGTTAAAAAAAAGTTAACAGCAGTGCACTGTTAATTCACATGTTTTTTTATAGAGATTACTAGGCACTTTAGTTAGTTTACCTTGTGGTTTGAGTAACACATTTCTGTGACCAACTTAAAAGCCCTTGCAGGTACATCTTTAAAATACAAGAAGATGATAGCACAACATATAGTAATTCACAGCAAGTTAAAGGGTGCAGGGAATTATTTAAAGTGCACATAAGGTTGAACTCCAAGCAATATTAGTTTGTAACTCATAAAACATACAAAATGTGTTTTTTGTAAACTTTATTTTGAAGAAGAAAAGAAATCATACTGCTAAGATCAATATTCATATATTGAAATAACATTTAGGGCCAGTAGTTCGGTTAAGCTGTAATTGTGATTCTTGAACAATATCGAGAGAACGCAGTCTATTCAGACCATGAAACGGGTGATTAAGAACAATCAAGCAACCATAACCTTTTCAGTCTTTATCAACAAATGAACCCCCTTCTGATGTATAAAATGCTGATCAACTTTTAAAAGTGAAAACAAAAAGAATACAAAACTTTGGTCTGCTCCACCTCACTAGCTGCTTCATGGATCAATTTCAGCCACAAAGGGCAGATGGAATTCAGTTGTCATAATTCCCCAGCCAACAACAAAAATGTGTATATAAACACAGGTTAACCTCGGTTCTATTAAAGAAAAAAACATAACATTGAGTTCATCAAAACAGTAAAAGGTAGCCCAGTGCTCACACTTTGTCACTTGCATCAGCTGAACCTCTTTGCTCTGAAGGCACAGCAGCTTCCCACCTCCTCACGCCCCGGTGTCTTTACATGTACAACAAAAAGAAGACGACAACTAAGAAACTTGGACCTTAAATAGACTCGATGAAGAGAATTGCAAAATCAACTAGAAACGTGAGATCTCAAAAGATCCAAAAGATAAAAACACCAGCACATCCGAGCCCACTCCATTTCAAATGCGCCGCGTGGGCAGATATTGGCCCCAAATAACAAACCTTATTTTTTTTTTACTCTGACCTGAAAAAGAAATCTCTACACTCAATTACTGCGTGTGTGTGTTTGTGTCTGTGTGTGCTTGTGTGTCTGTCTGTGTGTGTGTGTGGGTGGGTGTCTGTGTCTGTGTGTGTGTGTGTGTGTGTGTGGGGGTGTCCATCTGTGTCAAAGTGATTTTGTAGTTGGTTTGCCTTGGGAACGTGGGGTAGCTTACGGCCGGGCCAGTTGTGGTTCGTGGGCCTTCAGTATGCCAACAGCATCCTTCACCGCGTGGTAGATTATGTTTTTAACCTGTGCGGGGACAACACACAAACGGTAAGACATCCATGGGAATACAAAGAAATGCAGCTGTTTTTGTATCGAGCGCCATTTATGCAGACACGGTATGTGTGAAGGCGGTAATAATGTGTTTGAGAAGCAGACTGACTTGAAGCTTATCCTCGTGGTTGGAGTGAGTGGTAGAAAGATGTCTGAACTCCTGGGTCAGTCTAAAGCAGTGCTTCACATGTTCTGGGGATACAAAGTCCTCTGCCACTTTTATACAGCTGTACAGATTGTGGACCTGTAGGGAGACGGGGAGGGAGGGATGGAGAGCGAGAGGGTAAATAAACAAAGTATGAAATAACTCACCGGTAGACAGATAGGGGTTTTGCATGACATTGAATGTTATTTGTAGAATTCATAAACCAGACAATGAGCACTTGAGGAGTTGTGGTACAATGAATGGTAGGCCAAGTTCAATGCATGATTTGGGGAATAACTGCAGAATAATAAAACGCATAATATTGCAAAAGCTAAAATTATATATTTTGATAATTTCTTTATGAAATAAAATACAACTTTTAGGAACTTTATAATTGCTTGAGACAACGGCTGACCTGATGTGGAGCCCCGGCAGGGATGAAGACAGCATCTCCTAAGAACTGGACGATGGCCCAGCCCTGGACTCCGTATTCGTCATAGAGCCTCCGTCGGAGGACCTGGTCCAGGTACCAGCTCTGGTCGTGGATGGGGTCGTGGTCCGGTGGATTCTCCTGGCCTTGCTCCTCCCCCACCTGACACCACGGGGGCCAAACACACAGCACTCAGACATGGCTTTTCAATTATTCACACACCCCCACACACGGAAAAAAAGATACTGTCTGCTGACCTTGCGCAGCAGTTCTCTGATCTTCTCAGCGTCTTTTGCAGCGTAGATGTGCCAAAGCGCACCAGGTTTCTCCTTGATCTCGTACACCCTCCTCTTCGTCTTTTCATCTACGTCGCCCTCCTCAATGGTCGTCATGACCTCTGGAGATGCAATTATGTACACATAGAAACAGGGTATAGTAAAAGTCTGAAAACATTGTACCTGCGCATCGTTTCTAGAAATATTCAGTACATGTAAATCTGGGCTTATGGAGGTTATCTTACGAAATATATAAACAAAAAGAAAAAGTGTTGTGTAACTTGGGGTTGGGTGGTGTCTGGTTTTACCGGTACAGTGTGGCGTGTGAGCTTATACAGGTTTAATTTTATGCAAATCGACTGAACCGGAATTTGTCATTATGAAACGTTTGGACAAATCAAGGCTACATCCACACCAATACGCTCGTCCACACCAACATTTAAGCACCGTTTCAGAAATAATATCCAACGTACACTGGGCATGCGCTTGCTGCTGTAAAAAGGAAGCAGATTGTCCACTCTGCGATTGGTTGCCAAGTTGCAGAAAATACTACATCAGAAAAACCACAGCAATGTCGAAAAGTAAGACCAGAGACTTTGGGTATCTGCATCATCGTCCTCAAAAGTCTGTTTCAGCTGGTCCAGAATAAAACGCAATCCAGGAGTTTAAAAACAGAAACAGGGTCACCAGCAGGGGTCTTAAAACGCTGGAGTGGTGTGGACGCTAGGTGTAAACGTAGCAAAAGTTTAGCGTTTTAAACCAAAAACGTATTAGTGTGGATGTGGGATAAAACGTAGCCTTTTGCTTAGATCCGCAAACTGTGATGATTGGTTCATAACGTTTATTGCATTGCATCTCTTGATTGCACTGCAAGTAGGCAACCGATTTATGCCATCCTAACTTGTTATTGTTATTTATTTACAGAGAACATTTTGATAAATGCACTAGGTTGACATCTTATTTTATTTATTATTTTGATATTAAAACTTGGTTTGTGAGACATAAAAACAATGCGTGTTACTCTTAGTAATTGTGTCGCTACAGTCTTCTGATGTCTGATTATACGCCACTCATTATGTTCACTCGTCTGGACTCTGCACCGTGGACATGATTGCGCCATCTGATGGTGAAGGTCGACATTACCAGTACGATTCAGGGTTTGACAAATTATCAAACCGGTTTAGATATCTTTTACACCTGCCATACCTTAGTGAAAAACACTGAGTGAGCCGACTACTTATAACACAACAAATGTAAAAGGTTTATTTTCCTACAGAATCGACTTGGTTATTTGTATTGGGCTCAGACGCGTGGCACGGCGGTATAGTCTCTGCTGCTTCACAGCATTGAGGTGCAAAGAAACATCCACGACTGATGAGCTAATTTCAATTGGTAAACGTGGATGTTTGGCTCCCAGAGAATCAATTGTAGCTGGTTAGCTTCACGGTCTTCCCAAAATGTATCCATACCACGAGTATGTATTTAGCTATGTGGCTAAAGATAACACGCCTTAAAGAAAGAACAAAATACCAGTTCCGGTTACCAGTGAAGAGCGGTGAGGGTTCCTGCAGCCTTAACAGGTAGTCTACGGGAAAGCTAATACGCTAATACTAAAAGGACACCCTTCAACCCAGCTGATCCTCCACCAAGTTAGGGCCAGAGCACCACCCTACCAGGTCAACATGAACACTACAGGGAGGGGAGGGGGCAACTAACCAGCTATGTGGGTTGCAAAATGTCTGTTGCCCTAACTCAAGACATCCAACAACCAGACATCTACGTGGAGAAAGTTTGTTCCCAAAGTGGATAGGAGAAGACATTCAAGAGAGTTGAAAAGGTTGTTATTTTTTTTTGGGTTGTAAAAACACAAGTGTAGCTGTGGTACTCGCATGCAAGAAAACAAACCAAATCTAGGGAGATGAATCTCGGTGCTCTGGCCTTTGGCACACAGACAGTTACATAGAGGGATGGACTGTGGGAGTGGAGAGAGGGTCGTTAGTCAAGAGGAAGGACATGCTACTAAACTGGTACAAGTGAAATCTACAGACCTTTGCGTCCAGCGATATCTGGCTCTGTGAATGAAAAGATTTGGCCACAGTCAACACAAGTGGGACCCAATACATGGGCCCTCCTCAGGGCTCATGGCCACGCCAATGAGGTCACGAGCAGTTAAGATGGTCAAAACGGTCGATACCAGTTGGAATTTGGGATGAGCCTGCAGGCCATCTTAGTTCAAACATTTTTATGTACATTTTATAGATTTTATACAGTGTCTTATTCTCCCAACATTATGTAGGATTTATTGGCGTACAGTTTACATTGATCTTTATACATATTTAGATATGTTGAGAGGGTGCAAGGTTTGAAAATGTGTGATTTATTGAGGGCTTTATTGTGGGATAATGTTCATTGCCGGGATCTATCTATATATAGATAGCCGGTCAATTTTCATAAATAATGGAGAATGGCCTAAACCAAAGCACAAAGGATGCATTTAACTATCTTGCTTTGTCTTGAGGAGGAGTCAAGAGATCTTTTCCATATAAATAATCTATACATGTTCATGTGCATTTGTTACAAAAGCACTGTTTGTTCAGAGAAGGGACTGCTGTTGAAGAACTCGACAGCCTTTTGGAGATGTGGATGGTGGTCGTAGTTGGGAACATGAATGTGCGCCGAGAGTGAAAAGGTAGTGGTAGAGGGACGGACATAGATAGTGTAACGTGTGCGTGTTCTCCGAGTCCCTCACCGGTCTCGTGGTCACCGGCCTCCTGTGGGATGCCCACATAGACCATGACGTTGACGGCATCGGACACGTCCAGGTGGAGGTTGGTGGTGCCCACCTTACTGTCCTCGGTGGAGATCAGACCTGACAGAGCAAGGGCCGTGGGAGACGGAACAGAGAGGCAGGCAGAGATGGAGAGATACGGGGGGAGTAGTTAAGAGACCTTTTAGGAAACGGTCTGTTTTTTTTGCTTAACAGAGTCCGCTCTAATCCTATTCTATTTTATTTCATTTTTTTTAAAGATTTGTTTTTGCATTTTTAATGCTTCTATTACAGAGATAGATGGGAAGGTATGGGAGAGAGAGGGGGAGACATGCAGCAAAGGACCACGGGCAGGAATCGAACCCGGGTCGCTGCGGTAAGGACTAAGCCTTAATGGTACGCGCTCTACACGGTGAGCTACCGGGGCGCCCCAATCCTATTCTATTTTAGATGCATCGCCAGCCACTCTTCCCTCACCATAGGCGTTGTACATCTTGGGACCCAGGTCGGGACGCACAAAGAAGTTGGGCAGCCGGGCTGCCAGGTTCAGGCGGCCGTCTCGCTTTGTGTACTCTGGCAGGGGCAGGTTGTCCATCAGGTCGTCAAAGCTGGAACAAACATTAACCGAGGTGGAGGGAGAGAGAGAGAGCGAGAGCGAGAGAGAGAGAGAGAGGTTTAACAGCAGGAACATGCGCACCTTAGTAAAACAGAACCAGGGAGTCAAGATGGAGGCCAGAGGCTGTGGTCGGGTTGTAGGAGGGCATTGTGTGAACGGGGTAGAAGGTGGTAAGGCAGCAGGGCTGCTCACCGTGTGGGCATCATGTCTCGGAAGTCTTCTCCCGGAGGCCAGTCCTTCAGTTTCAACACCATGGGCTGCCCATCACTGCCCTTCAGGCGCCCTTGAGTCAAACACACACACACACACACGCACCGCATTAGCCACCGCACAAACTTTTATAGACATTTTTCATTTATTATTTATCCAGAAATTACTCACTTGAAATTACTTGGAAGCCGTCCCAGAAGTCCCGCACCTTGACATCTGAGATGATGGAGCAGTTCCGGCAGTTGACCAGGTCCACATCCTGGTCTCCAAACTCTTTGCTGAAGGCGTCTGGTTGCCAAAGGTTGCCTTTCAGGCGCTTGTGTATCCCTGACACCAACACAGGCTACAGAACAGAGGAACGGTAACGCTCAACCCTTTTCTGTTTTGATACGTTTTCAGTAAATGAGCATCTTATTCAGAACAGCTGCGTCTGTGTGGCCACTAAGCCCCATTCCAGGCCTGGGAAAGGAGTGAGGAACAGCCACAATCTGGCGAGCCCCCTCTTGAGTCATGAGAAGGTGCATCTCTGGTCGTGTATCTGGTGTATCTCTAGTCTAGTTCCCTGCTGTAAATACACACAAACCCCAACACCTTATCACCACTCTCACGTCGGGATGTAATGCAGTCGGCGCGGATGGGAAGATCCCAAACCAGTAAAAACATTAGAACGTCGCGATGATCTGTAAAAACCCTATTTTACCAGTCCAAAAAGGTAGAGACCAAAGAGTGTGAACTGCCTTCGACTGAACTGGAACTTATTGATGGCGCTTTCCAAATGAACACAGGTACAGCACAACACGCAGCATAACCCACACATCCACTCAAGACACACGGTAAGTCGTTTTACCGATGAGCATGTGTTTTGTATTTTACCTATGGGCACGTGTTTTGTATTATGCTTACGGGGAATAACCAAATATGTATCCAGCGTCTCTGCACCTAACCTAAGGGAGGGCTAGCTGACTGAGGGTAAACGCCTTACTTGTCCCTGCTTCCAGCACTCTCTGAAGATCTTCCAGTTGTTGCCGTTGCTGGGGTCCTGCAGGCAGAGGAGTCGCCCGTCACAGAGCCAGGAGTGTGAGGTGTGGGGGTCCAGCACGCTGAGGCCCATCACGCCGTCCCTGCGGCCCCCCAGCAGGCCCAGCTCCCCGCATTCAGAGGCTCCGCCCCGCCGGCCCTCCGCCTTCTTGGTCTCCACCACCGAGGCGATGATGTGGTCCAGGAAGTCTGGCAGGCTGCTCTTCAGCTTGTCGCCCTGAGGAGACGCGAGAAGGACCGCCGGCTCACTCACAGTGTGATGACTGCATCTCTGAATCTCTGTGCAAGGGCTTTATTTCAACTTAAAAGCTGCCATTTTAAAATAGAGATATATGTCCACCCTGAGGAAGGCAGAATGCAGATACACATTGCTGTAGACTATATTGTAACTGCCAACTCATGAAATGGCTTTTTTAAAATTGCAAACCAACTTGAGTGCCTAGACCTGTTTTAATTATCAACTCAATTTTGTGGTTATCATTTTACACACACACACACACACACACACACACACACACACACACACACACACACACACACACACACACACACA
>JAOPJO010000002.1:20458997-20474701 GCA_027123675.1 Molva macrophthalma
CACACACACACACACACACACACACACACACACACACACACACACACACACACACACACACACACACACACGGGAGCTAATGGAACACAGAAATCCAGTCCTCCAGTCCACTTCCTGGTTTTCACTCCACAATTTTGTTCACGTGAAGCATATATTTTTGGACAGTGTCATATGACAATAAACCAAACACACTGTTGCATTGACTTTCAATGGCCATCCTCAAAGCCCCTGAACCTTGCCTAGCGAGACAGGAAATGCTCATCAGCGCGCGGCCTCAGTTACACACCTGCGGAAGTGGAAGAAGCGGCAGGCCACGTTGGGGTCGTCGTCCCCGTCCGTGTCCTCGTCCCGGTACTTGCGGTAGCGCTCGAGGCGACACTCCCGGCACTTGTGCAGGTGAGGAGCCACGTTGATGCAGGAGCCGTCCTGGAGGAACGACTCGCCGGACTGCTTCAGACGCCGCACCTTAGACTGGTCCTTCAGCACCGACTGGCCCACTGCAGGACGCACAACACGGGGGTTACATCACCACTTGGGTCCACAGGGGCGCAGCTAGATAACATGGGTTTGTGAGGCATACGGGGCCCTACCTTTGAAGGGCTTGGTGCGTGGACGGCCCTTGGGCGCTCCCACGGTTTTAGACTTCTGCAGCATGCCTGCCTCTTTGGCGGGGCCCGGCGGTCTCCCCGGGGCCTGGCCTCTGTCTGGGCCCTCCTCGTTCTCGCTCAGGTCCGACAGGTCACTGTTGATGCTGGAGTCCGAGTCCCGCTTGGAGGACTGGCCCCTGTCCTCTGGGTTAAACTTCTGGGTTTGGCTCTGGTCAAAGTTGCCAGGGGCCTCTTCGTTTCCACCGGGACTAGACCCCGATGTGGAGGTGGGCTTCTCCTGGCCGTCCTGCTCCTCCTTGGGTTTAGCTCCTTCGCTTTGTGACCTCTGAGAGAACGCTGGGACAGGAGAAGAGGAGCTGGGGGCAGTGGCCGACGGGAGGGCTGCAAAAGCAGAAGCCAGGATCCCCTTTGGCGGCTCTGCCATGGTGAACAGGTTGGGTTTACTATCTGAAGCCGTGCCCACACTCTCCGCTTCAGTACCAGAAAAGCCTGCAAAGGAGGCTGGTGGGGTCGTGTCCCCATAGGCCAGGAAGGGGTTTGAGGGCTCTTTGGAGGCCTGGAGGAACAGGTTCTGGTGGCTGTCAGGGGTCTTGGTAGAAAGCAGCCCTAAGCTTCCGGAAGCAGGGGCTCCGTTACTACCAACCCTCTTACCAGCAGCCTGGGCTCCAGAAGCTGGAGCCAAACTGGCCAGGACCGTTCCTCTAGTGCCTCCAGGTCCACTCAGGCCCGGGAAGGGCACCGCAGCCTTTTCTCCACCGGAGGGCTTCGTGAGCACACCGTTCCCCGCTGGATGGTTCTCAGGCACTTTGGGCTGCTCTTTCTGGGACCCAAACAGCCCCACGGAGGCATGGGACCCCGCTAGCTTTTTCTGTCCATCCGCAGTCTTGAACAGGCTCGGGGGCTCCTTACCGAGGCTCTCGGACACTGCAGTGAAGTAGTTGGTGTCCTTGGGTGACGTCTGGACCGCAATAGGACTCTGGTTGGGGCCAGGGTTTTGGGTCATGCACTGGAAAAACAAGTTCTGGTCTTGCGGGGGCTGGGCGTCCTTCTTATCTCCTCCGAAGCCAAAGCCAAAAGGTCTGGACGGGTCCTGGGGGGTGGTCGTGCTGGAGGCCCCGTTGGTCTGGGAGCTTACCTCACCAAACACAGGGGCAGCTACGGGCAGGCTAGCCGGTGAGCGGAAGCCCAGGTGCGTCTTTGAGCCCTGCGAGACAAAAACAGAACATACGCATCACAAATACATCAATGGCGTCAAAATCAACTGTCGAAGAGTTTTTTGTTCAAAAACGCACCTCTGTCTGGTTCCCCCAGGCAGGCGCTTTAGGACTGAAGGCCACAGTGGGAGAAAGAGCCACGCTGGCACCGCTGCCGTGAGAGGACGAAGAGATGGTGACGGGCCCGGGGGACACCAGCGCTGCCGTCCTTGGGTAGGCCGGCTCCGACAGGGGCGCCGGGGAAGCCTTATGCACGGGCCCTCCGGGAACAAGGCTGGGCATCTGGCCCAAGGAAGGGAACGACGTGTTGGAGAACAGGTAAGGGGCGGGTTTGAGAGGCGGAGGGGTCGGTGTGTGAGGGAGCGGCGTGGTGGAGTCCGGCACGCCCTGCGTAGAGAGAGGGCGGCCGTTTTCCTTGACCTGGCCGGAAAAACGAGAGGGGTGCGACTGGTCCATTAGGAGGGAGGGGATGGTGTCCGGGGACTTGGAACTCCCGTTTTTAGTGGTGCTGCTGACGCTGTCCGCGGCGGCACCCTCTCCGGTCCACAGGCTTGGCCCGTCCACGGAGGCTTGGCTGGCGTCGCCGTCCGCGGCCGCCGCCTCTCCTGCGCCTTTGAAACGTTTCAAGTTCTTTTCGTCCTCGCCCCCCGATGCGGAGCGGCGCCTGCGACCGCCGTCGGCCTTCGCCGCTTCGCTCTCCTTCCTCCGGCGGGCGTTCTTACCGAGCTAAGACCGGGACAGAGGCGACCCGGCGGTATATCGGCAGTTAAAAACAGTGTTGTTGCATACTTGATACTTTTCATTGGTCAATAACGTTCCAAGGGTCTGCTATTGCTTTTTCAATAACGGGACACCTCCGCTTTTTTAAAAAAGATTGCGAATCGTTGCGCTACAAATCCAACGATCAGCTATTTCCTTGACAATCTTTTATATATAAAAGTATCTCATGTCTAAATGTTGTTGGTAGCTGTGGTATAAGCGGAATGAACCACTCCCAGCTGTACAATGGGTGTGTTGATGCATCCAAGGAGAAGCAGAGGTTTTTGACCAGTGCCAAAGTCAGCCCATCATGATTTATTCCTTACTTAATCAATACCTAAATAAACAACGGTATCAATGTTGAAGCTGCAGTTATACGATATTTTGTTTTAATGATGATCTTACCTCCTCCTCTGTGAGCATCACATGTATTACACGAGGATCTACCATCTGGTTTTCATCTTCCTATGAAGACAAGGAGAACCAGTTAATGACAAGAAAAAACATGACCTTGATATATTTTAGTTTTGGCCTGATACCTAGTCATTCATTACCAACCATTTTATTTTTAATACAGTTTCCATTACAACTTAGGAATGTGTCTTTTGGTTACCTCATCCATGGTGATCTCCATGATATGTGAAACAGGGTCATGCTGAGACACCAGCCCTATGGCCCAGCGCTCCTCAAATTCAGGTTGGTACACCCGAACCCTGCGCCCCTGAATAGTGTATGACCCTGGGGACGGACGGGGCACAGACGGACAGCGCATTTTCGAATGAATACATTGTCAATATTGTGACGCGTAAAATGACATTTGAACATTTCTATACTTCCGATATCGTCCGGACCTTAGCAACATGTTGCGGTTGGAGGTAAGCCTACGGATACGTGAGGGAGGGGGGGGGGGGGGGGCAGACACACCCTTTATGAAGATCTCCTGTAACTCAAAGTCACTGCGCCAGCTGGAAATGGCAGCCAGCAGGGCCGGCTGTTCCAACACTGAAGAGTGCCTAAGGTCTTTATCAAACTGTACACGCAGAGGGGAGACGAGTGAATACATTGCAATGGCACAACAGCAGAGAAAGGTTACTAGACAAATCCAAGAAAAGGTTACTAGATTAATCAAAATCTCAAGTTGAAGAACAACATTTTTGTTTTCAGGCACTGTGTTTAACAGGCCAACGTACCTCAAATTTCTGGAGGGACTTGTCCTCAGGAAGGAACTCAAAATTCCCTTTTCCAAAGAACTCCACAGGAACCACAGAACCCAAACCAACTCTGTCCACTAAGGAGCGAAAAGTCTGAGGAAGAAGCCGTGTGTTAGGTACCATGAACCCTCAGGACACACTGTCAAAACAGCAGTTTGAGCAGATGTAGAATTGACCATGTGATTTTAAAGAAGAAATTAACAGTGAGTACAAAACTATTTTCATACCCAAAAAGGTACATATTTCTGGATTACCTTGGTTATGTACGTTTTTTAAACAAGTTAAACAGACTTCCTCTCAGTGCTCTGATTGCATTTCCAGATGCTGGCTTTAAATCAAGGTTTAAGTAGTAAGGAGTGACAAACAGTTACAACCCTTACCAAGTCCATATTGAACCACCTACACTGACTGCAGTGGACCAATCTGTCCAGTTACCTATAAAGTATGCATTTGCAGATTGTTCTTTCACAAGTGATAATCTTATAATTGGATAAGGTCAGGGTTAGGGTCAGGGTTAGGGTCAGGGGTTGAGCTAAACGATAACTGCATGGCAGTAAACTATCAAAAAACGGTTTGGGAGAGAGAGAGCGCGGGTTCTGAATAGGTTACTATTTAGAGCGGGTTCTGAATAGGTTACTATTTAGAAGTTCGAACAGTAAAAGTAGGTGCTTCCGATAGACCTGATAATAACTTTCAGATCGTTGCGTGGGCTCTACATCCAAGAGCACAACAGGCCAGCCAACAGCAAACATATTGTCGGTATATATCAGTCAATGACGATATGATAAAACAACAAGCGCAGAATCTGAATCAATCAAACGTGGGCGCTTACCATCCATACTGGTAAAAATCATGTGGCTCTTCACACAACCATATACTCTTTCTAAATATGAATTTGTCTCATGCACAGTTCCTGCAACTGTCCAGGTGCATGCTTACCAGAGCGGGCCAGACAGAAGAAGTTGCCGAAGCAGCTGCTGACCCAGTGCCGTCACTCTGGTGAGCCCAGACGATGGAGTCCTCCACTAGCACCGCGTTGACACCTTCTCCATACACCTGCACCCAGGAACATTGCTGCACAGCATTCTCAAACTCCACAAACACCTGCAGACGGGAAAATACAACCCACACATATATAGAGTGTGATTAGAAAGCAGGGAGGGCTGCTGTGTTCAAATTAAAAACAAATTCTACACAGAATGTTGGTTTGCTAAACAATGCCTATATTAAATAGCGCAATTGGCAAGATCTTACATTTGTAGGAAGAATAATGATGAAACGCTTTTAAAGACATACTGGATTATTAGCATATTACAGAACAACTACAACAATATGTTTAAGTTCCCATTCTTAGTTATGATTCTCAACATTTCAGGAGCAATAGTTATGAAAGAGTACATATTAGGCTATGGAGGTCTCTACATAGCATACATCTCTACATAGTTAGCTATCTACAGCTAGCTAACTTCCATATGTACGCTAACAAGGATTTGTTTGCTATGTGGATTTCAATGCAGCAATGAAAAAGAACAGGACAGTAAACAAAAGTCCTCCTGTGTGATAAATAATTTCGCTGAGGTACGTGTCCATACCAACGACGACGTTTCCATACCAAAATGTATAACTACACGCAAAAAGCTTTCTCTGCATTGTCCTTTAAATACTGCATGTTGGTCAACATAATTTTCTTGTTACCAATCAGAGCTTGCGAGAACTTCATACACATGTGGTCAGCAGTGTCCAACTTTGACTATTCATCCATTGTATTTGCTGGGATTCATGATCAATTACAAAAAAGTGATTTCCCCATGCATGCTCACATACACAAAAGAAAAAGGCAAAACCAAGTTTTTCTTCTTCCACATTGGTCCCTGTTATGATTTTGACTATGAGGATGTCTTTGCTGTAGTGACTTTATACTGATGGAGGGTTGTAGAAAGATTATTATAATGCCCTGGTCATTTTATACCTTTTGTTGTAAATAGTATGCTCAAATACACGGTTTGTGAGTGCAAACATACGTTAGTCTAAAGTCTGAATCAAGGACATAGGGCCTACATCTGTATATCCCCCTTAATAAAATAAAGCTCAAACTGATACAAAGATGAAAGCTACTTTTCTTAAATTGGACCATTGGATCTATAAATTGGTTAAAACCGTCTGAGATTCAAATAAACACATTTGTACTTTGATTGCAAACCTTTGACCAGAAAACTAATATTACAATAATCCGAGTCCCAAAACCAAACAAACCATATTAAATCATATTCTTGCCTTAACTTTGTTTCCAAGGCCCAGAATGAATCAAACCAATGTTGGGGAACCGAACAGCCGAGCTAAGGCTCGCCTTCTGTGACAAGAGAAAGCCACGACAGCGAGACCACTCAATGCAACAATGAATACCATTAACAACCCCCCATAAAATGCCTAAACCATGGTATGTTGTCGCAACAGCAAGACGCATTTCACGGCGGAATTTACTTTTCACGATCTGAAAAACGCAAACAAAGCAAAGGCCAAGCCAGTCCTCGGCCTCAAGTTTGGCTTTGCTTTCATTACTGCGACATCCACCCCGCTTATACACACCAGGGACTCCCATTCATTACCGTGATAAGACATAAACTACATCGGGCGATAACCTGACAGGCCTCCACAACGGAAGATTCTGCGTTATAAAAAAAAGAATACGGAATCATTTACCGTTTCCCTTCGCTGTACCAAATGTGCAAGTGAATGTAAACACTCACCGTTAGCCCCGCTGCGGCTTCTCCTCCGCCAACCTCGGGAGCCGCCAGGCCGATGACGCTGACCGCCCGCACGGTCCCCCGGAGCCAGTCCCGGTTGAACCCGGCCTTCTCCGGCTCGGCTCCGTTCGCTCCATTGTTGGACCTACCCTCGGAGAGCAGTAGAAACAGTCGCTTCCCTATCAACTCCAGAGATTCTCCCATGTTGTGCTGGTTAGCAACGACGGCTGTAGGTAGCTCTGCTAGCCACCATGAACGGAGCAACTTCAAGACTTGTGTGATGGTGGGAGCTCCAAATTTAAAGAGACCGACAAGCGTTGGGGTACCGTCCACACCACTTGATATTGCAAAAGAGTCTAGTTCGACATGGGCACTCTTGGATAACCCGGTGGCACACCGAGTCAAGACCAAAAATGTAAAGGTATAGATGTTATTGTCCTCAATGCTAACGCTCCTATCCCGCTCTATCCGCCATTGAGCCCTGCAACAATCAAACGCACTCCTCGTCGCCCAGCACTGCAGAGACAGCGACCAATTCCGTTTCAACGGCGACCTCTAGCGGAGTGCCTGTAAACGCTTTTTCATGTAATAATACAATGTCCATAGTAAAATTGGGTTTTATTATGTTTGCCTTATTTAGCCCTTTATCTTGCCGTGTACGGCTCTTATTGTCATTTTTAGGTATAAATAGTTAGATCTAGTACGGTGTGGAATTGAATTTAGAATAATTACTGTCAATCCTTCCGCTGATTGACCAGACGGGGGTGCCAATGTGCCGCAAACCGCCCATTGACATTAGTGTGGGCGACTATACGACGTTGGATCCTTTTCTAGCTATGCAATATCTAATTAAGACTGTCAAATACCCTAATATAAAATGCCACCTCATCGATCGTTAACCCGAAACTAAGCCTTGAGTACATTAAGTTAAGCAAAGTATAGTTAAGCAAAGTATAGGCAGAATGTGTAGGCCAATTTCTTACATGCGTTTGTGTATTATTTTGTAGGCTACATGGACTAGATCCTACTTTTAACACAGTAGGCCTACTAAATATTGATCTGTTTTCATTCATTACAAAAATTCTGTAGGCCTACAACTAAGTAGGAGGTAGTATACCGGTAGTACGCTTGGCACAATAAAAAAATAAAAGGAACACCATGTCCCTCGTGATAAATTATCTGAATCATTATTAAGACACAAATCAACAACATTGCTCTCAGCTTCATAACCACCTCCAAATTTATTTATGAAATATACAAGATACACCATAAAGTATGTACAAAATCTGAACATGGTTTCTTATATCAAAAGTGATAAATACAAATCTATAAATCTATAACCAGTTATAAACCCTGCACTTCTTTTTCAAGTGGGCTAGAAATTCCAAACAGGCGTTTCTATTTCAACAAGAGCAATGAGATGTTACTTGATGATATTTATAAATCAGGCAGGAGTTATTTTGAAAGCACTGCATATAGGCCTATAGGTTACCTATGTAAACTAATGACCCCATACCTTCTGAAGTATGTGCAAAACCTCTGCATGATTGTATAGGACCATTGTGTGGGTATGTGTGTGTGTGTGTGTGCGCGCACAAGGGTTTGTGTGTATCTCTATCTGTGTGTGTGTCCTATCACAGATAATGTGCATTGGTGATGATTGTCCACTGGTGAACCACTAGCAACTATACATATTAGGGCCATTGAAGAAATACATTGATCATACATATTTTCTTCTCTGGAAGGAGGGAACCCTCTCCTGTGTTCCTTCTCAAGGCTTCCTCCCTTGGACTTGCGCGTTAGAGGGGGTAGGGGGGTATTGTATACTGTTGGCCTGGGAAGCCCTTTGAGACGGGAACTGTGATTAAGGGCTATACAAATACAATCGCCTCGACGTGACTCTAGATCTTTATAAGTTCCCACTTCAGTTTTAGAGCCATTTCTAGAAATCCCTTATCATAGTGTCTTCTGAAACCCCTGCCGAGGAGTCAGTAAAGTAGAACCATTATTTATTTAATCCTGTGGGGATACAAAGGAACACAAATAAGCATCTCTCAGCAGCACCTTGCAAGCAAAACCAACGCAAAACGACTGATGATGTCCTTATCCTTAAGGGACTGCAGAAACTACAGCAACAAAGTCTGGATATCATTGCCTGAGAAGTGATAATGTGCACTTTTTCCGATTAAGACCGCTAAGTCGTCGCATCCTCATCATCGTCATCATCATCATCATCATCATCAACAGCAGCTTAATCATCGTCTCAGTCCAGCAGTAATAAAAATAGCAGCCCCAGTGTTGCATTACTGGCCATTTGGTTCTCCGGGGCTCCATTGGCCCTACTGTCGCCTCAGACAGTTGTGGTGCGTGCACTCGGCCTGCTCCTCCAGCTCCGGGCAGGGCGTGCCGGCGTTGGCTGGCCGCAGCAGGATGTAGCGGGTGCGATGGCGGACCCCTCCCCTGGAGCAGGAGCCCAGACACAGACCCCAGGAGGACCAGAGGGACACCTCGCAGTCCAGCGGCGTCTCTGAGGTGGGGAGAGGACAGAAGGTTGGATTGGACCGTTGATTCGCGAATGCGTGTGCGGTCTCCCAAATCCGATCTTTCACGGTGGGACGGGCGTATCCGAGAATCATGTGCGTGAAATGGAGGTTTTGGATCTCGCACACACTATATACATCTCCCTTTCCTTTTTTTAAATTTCTTTCTTGCTTTCTTTCTTTCTTTCTTCTAAGGACTAAATAAGAAGTCTGCTAAATGACTTCTTGCTTAGCAGACCCTCTCATCCAAGACAACATACGGGCAGCATCCGGTATAGATGTCCAGGTACAGGTGAGGCCTTTAGATGATGTCTGACCTCACAAGCCTCACCTAAAGGCCTATAAATAGACTAAAGACTATCTCCCTTTTCTTTCATTGTTTCTTTCTTTCAATTTTCTTAAATGTCTCATGTTTTTCCTACACGTTTATATTTTGCTTTATATTTGTATAATGTATAATATTTGCATAAATATTGTAGAATTTATATTTGTATATGGATTGAGCCTGGCCCAAATCTCGACTTAAATGCATGCAAGTTCAAAAAAAAAAACCCACAGGATACCATGTAAACATAAGACTCCGATGGCCTTCCCTGGGTGTTCCTTTGAAGAAAGGTTTCCCTGGGCCTACCTGAGAACCTCTGGGGGCTGATGGAGTTGGGCAGGATGTGATTGGACATGGGGATCTGGCGGGCCGGCGAGCGGTCCTGTCGGATGGCCTTGACGCTGGCGATGGGCGGGAGCTCCCTCAGCCGCGGGTAGAAGAAGGAGTTGGCGGGGTGGTTGGGCATCTGAGACGTGATCTGCACCAACGGTCAGAGCAAATCGTTTTCAAAAAATCGTCGCTCGGAAGAAATGGAAGCTCACGTAAACGATAACCCGCAGTGAAAATAAATAGTACGCTTGAGTGGCCGGGAGTGATGGTCTGTTAGGTCAGGGGGCCCTTTTTTACTTTAAACACTTCAGGTCAGACATGTGGTCTGCCAAGCCATTACTTAAGTGTGTGTGGCATGATATCCAAATCCCATATGTGGTGCTACAAAGACAACAAAGAACATAGGTTCAACCTCATTTTCCATGTCACTTTTAAAATGGATATCAAAGCAGGAGTTCATTTGACATTATCCTAAATACACATGAAGGCTGTGGGGCTATATGAGGCAAATCTTCCAACAACTAGTGTGCACCTGCAGCTATGATACGTGTCAGAGCAGGAAGCCAGCAGCACAGACGGAAAGGACTGGCTCACCCGTGTGACGTTTTCCATGGGGTGGGTCGGGAAATTGGGAGAGGAGAACGTAAAGCCACTGTCTGTCCCCGCATCAAAGGGCTGGAGGTCAAGGGTCACTTCCTGTTTCCACTGGCCACCTTCGCAGAGGCTGAAGCTGTCCACGCCAACGAACCAATCAGGGCTTGGAATCACCTTCACCATCAGGGAGAGCTTTCGTCCAGCCAGAGAGAGAAAGAGATCTGACTTTAGGCACAAATATGGACAAAACTGGAACAGAACATACCACAACACATGAAAACAAATGAGTCATAACTGAAACACATTCATCGATTCATGGGTAATGATGATGTCATTGTCTATGTGTGTGTGTGTGTGTGTGTGTGTGTGTGTGTGTGTGTGTGTGTGTGTGTGTGGTGTGTGAGTGTGTTAGTAAGTTTGCATACTCCCACCTTTTCCTGTGCAGGGTTAAAACTATACTCCCCTATTCTGTGTGATGGATGTTTCCTGAGAGCTGGTTACCTCATCCAGGAAGTTAAACAGGGGTCAGTGCACACTGTGGTGGCAGACGCCCAGAAAGCCGTGCATTAAAAAGTCCTAGCGCCTCAACCCCCCCCTCTCTAATCACACACACCGACCCGCACCACCATACATGCAGACGGTCATGTTGGCCTCTTAGGGGATGGGTTGAGTTCTACTCGATGGTGAGGGGAGCTGGGATAGGTTGGCGAGGTACGGGGCTGGAACAAACATCAAAGCGGGACATCTGTTTGGAACATACTAATGGAGACTGGAGGCAGGTAGTGTCAATGGGATCTGCTTCCAGCTCGTGATACATGGCACCCGGAGTTATCCCAGCGGGAGTGAGGAAGAGGGAACGGGAGCGAAGGAAGGGAGAAGAAGAGACCAAACTCTGCTGTTGCATCAATTTTTGAAAATCTCCACCGACCCCCTCGTTCATCACTTGCTTCTTCCCGTCCTTCCTTCTGTTGCTTGTCCTTGTATTCCTCTCTTGTCTCCTCACAAGGGTTTTCCAAGAATCGCTCCTGCTATATTCATTGGGCCATTCGTCTAAGCTGGCTGTTAGGGAGTCTCTCTCCCGCTCATTTCTTGAAGGCTCTTTACAGCGGTTTATATAGAAAACATAGAGGGTTATGGAGACTAACAGATAGCTATTTAAGATATAAAACTCTCCCTCCATTCAAGTACACATCCCAAGAGGAATAGACCCGTCAGTATACTGGATAATTGCAAACATATTCTAATAAAGTTAGACGGTGCATTATACTTTGGTGTTTTTTGGCTGTTTTATATTACATACTTGGCAGTAATAGCTGTTAAGAGAGGGCTTGGGGGCTATTCAGATAGGAATCATGTGTGTTTGGGATTAATGGTGCATTGCGTATGCATGTCTGGGTTGGTGGACGAAGAAATGCATGTGTTCGTATTTGTGTGTGTGTGTGTGTGTGTGTGTGTGTGTGTGTGTGTGTGTGTGTGTGTGTGTGTGTGTACGTGCATGTGTGTAACACAGAGAGACACAGTAGGTGGGGGTGGAGGGGTTTCGGAGGGCGGGATCAAGTTGTCAACACATAAGCGCCATTCACTATGTCATTGTCACGTTCCACACCAGCCCGACGGATCGCCAAGTCCCGCTTCCTCAGCGTCGCTGACGCCGACTGATCTAAAAACAGATGGGACACGGTCGCACAAATGGAACCAGCACCATCACACCGAGGTCCTGGCCCGGATGAGGAGCTGTCAAGCTGCCGTTCCTGACTAGAGCTCCAGACACCGCATGGGCAGCGTTTATCCCCTGGCTGGCTGGACGCGGGGACCTGCCTGCCGCGGTGGTGGAATAACCAATAAACGAATGCAGGTCAGCAAGTCCGTCGAAGTGGTCACACTTCTATTTACAGGCCTTCCTCCCTCTTCCATGTCTGACTCTCTCTCTCCCCCCTCCCCCCCTCCACCCCTGACCTTCCTGATTCATCAAGTACTTGTTAGCCATAGGGGGAGAACGGAACGCAAGAGCGCATCACCAGCACTGCTCTACAGTTGATCATGCACAAGGCCTTCTTAACCCCGAATCCTCTCAGAGTCTGCGGTGCCTGAGTAAAAAGTATTATGCAGGCCGGACGTCCCCCTCTTATCAGCCGCCACTGGTAGTCCTCCAAGCCCAGGTCTAAGCAGGCTCCATTAGAAACATGAACCGAGGCTTCATCATAAATTCTCTGCCATGACTGTTGGCACCCAAATCCAGCTGGAGCTTCAGCCTGATTCATAGCGCCTAGTTTCCTGTTCCGGTCCACCAGGTCTGTTACAACCTCCAGCTCCCTCTGAGACAGAGGGCAGAACACACAGGACAGATGTGGGCGTTTGCGGCTGTCGGGTTTCAGGGACTGAACTAAACATAGACTGACTGGATCGTTGAAAGCAGTGATGATGTACTGGGTCAGGGCGGACTGCATAATGGGGAGCTCCCGAGATGGCAGAGTCACGTTGACTTGACAGACCAAGAGACTAATAGAGACTAAGACTCAGACTACTGCTGTGACTGTGTGTGTGTGTGTGTGTGTGTGTGTGTGTGTGTTTGTGTTTGTGTGTGTGTGTGTGTGTGTGTGTGTGTGTGTGTGTGTGTGTGTGTCTGTGTGTATGTGAGGGAAATTGAAGGAGAGAGACAGAGAATCAGACAGAGAGGCAAAAGAGAAAAAGAAAGAGAGAGAGTGCGAGAGAGAGAGCAATGGAGAGAGAGTGAGAGAGAGAGGGTGGGAAGCATGCCCAGGCATTTGTGAACGTGATTTGCTTCAGCAATACACAGCAACACTCAAATAAAACTATGATGTCACAGCACCATTTAGACATGCGTGCAATTGCTGTTTCTGATTGGCTCAAATTGATGTCCATCATCCACAGCAATCGCGATAACTAAACGTTGCAGACGCCGGGTCTGCGGTTCAACGCAGGCCTCCGTGCCTACCAGTGGGGTGCGTGGCTGCATGAGCAGCTCTGTGGAGCTGTGGCTAATGCCGTTTGGGATCCCAGCGGTTCGGTACATGGCCCCGACCGCGCGTCTCTTCCTGGCCTCCTTAGCCTCCTTCACCAGCTCCACCGTCAGGCCCAGTTCAGCGAAGCTCTGCACGCCAGCGCTGGCCGCCCCGCCCTCCTGCCACAGCCGGAAGTGGCTGTTGTGCGTCACCGCTGAAGGGAGAGAGAGAGAGAGAGAGAGAGAAAACAACAAGACAATTAATGCAGAGATCGGGTCAATTTATTTATCCTGTTTATCCGAGGGCCCATCAGCCTCAACGAATTATGAACGCACCTCTGGCACAGACGCTGAAGTCATTCCGACCATGGAAGCGCTCTATGTATTCCTATTTCCTCCTTCAAACTCTCTGCACTTAAATAGATGATTACCGAGGAGAAGTGCAACCCAGCGTATGGTTACTGTTACATCCTGTCTCCATCTATCACTGATAAAACCTCAGCGGCGCTGGGGCAGCCAGGCGGAAGGGCAGCAGCACGTAGGAGTCAGCGGTCAGACAGCTGACAAAGAATGACTTCTTGTGAAAACCTCTGCCTGTTCCCCTTTTAACCCTTGCTCCAGATGTAGCGCTCAGCGTTTCTTTCCCTTTGCTTTTCTCTGTGGGGAAAAAAACAGGGTCTGATTGGGGTTATACTTGTTGCAACACAATGAAGGCCACAGCCTCACTGGAGGGGAACCAGTGGTTTTAAGGGTATCGTAAGGTTAGCCAGCAGCCCACTGACAGATGCTCTGATGTTTCTGCCTTACCTCACCATTCAGCGCTACACAAAGACGCACAAGAAGCATGACTTCATACTTAAATGTGCATCTACAACTCTAACACACGGATTTCCATTGTATACGCGTACGCACGCACGCACGCACGCACACACACACACACACAGACACACACGCGTGCACTCAGAGCCCCATACGTAGGTTGACCAGCACACTTCACACAGTATCCCGTTTCCCCCAAAACTACTATGACTTATTCACCTAATTGCATATCCATCCCACCAGGTTTCCCACAAACGTCAGGACCCTGAAACCCGATAACACATCACATCTCATCCCCGTCACGAAAATACATCCATAAATACATCAATTAAAACCCGCTTTCCCACGCGGCGCATTTGTCTTATTCCTTGACAAACTCCATGCCCCCTTTTACTTCAGGGTCTGACCAGGGTCCCCCCCCCCCCCCCGGGGCCCCCGGTCCCACATCCTAATAGAGCCATTACTGAACCATTAAGGGGCCCCCGCGCCGGTTTCGTTAGCCTTGCGCTGTGACGGCCTCCGTTTTCCTCCGGTTTCATCGCCTCTTCTGGTTTCCCACCGCCACTCTATCACCACATGTGGGGGCCCTGCCTGGACACCACCAGAGTTGTATTTTTAATTTCTTAAAAGAAGGACCAGCTGCCACGTTGCCCTGCCCTGTCATGGCAGTGTCTGGTCAGCATGCAGCCAAAGGGTCAGCGGATGATCGACCCGTTGGCTGCCTCCCCGGGGCGTAAGTAGGCCACGGTCCTCTGGAAGGCTGACAGGGCACGACCGGGAATGCTGGACGGCGGAGGCAAACCGCGACCGCCACAGACTTTGAGGCACAGGACGGCCGACGCCGTGCAGGCACACGCACATGTGCACACAAAACACACGCGCGCGCGCGCGCACGCACACTCACACACACACACACACACACACGAGCGCGCGCACACACACACACGCTGGAGCTTGCACACACAAACACACACGTGCGCGCACACACACACACGCTGGAGCTTGCACACACAAACACACACACACATAAACACGCACAAACACCTACACAAACACACAGGCGCGCATGCGCACACACACGCACGCACGCACACTTAGATAGATATAAACAACTGTCATCCATCCTATTAACTATGTTTATCGTTAAAAAAAAAGTAATGTTACTTTTTGTTCTGTGTCTGCTGGCTCTGAGGTGACGGTTTGACCCAGCCTTTTACCACCCATCTTCACCAGACCAAGAAACCTCCGTGCCCCAGTGGTAACCTTAGACCATTGGAAAGACTGAAGCACTGACACAGACTGATGGAACATGAAAGATGAAAGACGATTTCAAACAGAAGAAATAGCCAAAGAGAGAGTGAGAGAGAGACACAGAGAGAGAAAGAGAGAGTGAGAGAGAGACACAGAGAGAGAAAGAGAGAGAAAAATGGACAGGGGGAGTTGGTGGGCTAGCCAGCTTGCGTCATCTGGTAGCATTTAGCCTTGCTCACCGTCTCTGCCTCTTACTGCTTTGCTCATTAACATCCCTTACCCCTGTGTGTGTGTGTGTGTGTGTGTGTGTGTGTGTGTGTGTGTGTGTGTGTGTGTGTGTGTGTGTG
>JAOPJO010000002.1:20501487-20521710 GCA_027123675.1 Molva macrophthalma
CACACACACACACACACACACACACACACACACACACACACACACACACACACACACACACACACACACCTTGCTATTAACTAGAGACTTTCAGTAAGACTCCATAACAGGTGCCCACCTATGCATGCTTTAGACCACTTGGACCTACCAGCAAAACAGTCCTGAATATGTCCCTGTGCCAAGGAGCTGACAGTCCAGTTTGCCCTGTTAATAGAAATTATGGCAATAAAGTTATTTGTTTCTAAGATACAATCTTGAAAGTTGTTGGTGCTTAAATACAAAACATTCGTATCCATATCTACACCGCATTTCGAACTTTACTATCATAATTATCATATTATCATAAACAGAACTAACGTTAGTATGCATGTTCTGGCGGAGTTCAAGATGCTCAAAGCCTAACTTAACCGTAATAGAAAAACATGAATACAAAGTTGGCGGAATATTGCTCACGATTACCAAAATAATAACGCACCACAGTATAAATAATGTATTCACAAATCAAATACAGCTCAACTTACTTTAAGTTAAGAACAAAATTAAAAACTACGACTATTGAGCGATGCGCCCGTTAGTCTGCAACGAAGCTAAGCAGGCTAGCATTAGCTCCAAAACTTAGTAGCGCGAAGGCTAAAACCTGTGTGTAAAAAACAAATAACCCGGGAAAAAAGTACCAAGTAAGATGGTAAACACACTTTTTTCTAACAAGGAATCCAAATATCATACACATATGCATTAGTTCAGACCCAAATCTCACGCAAACTCCTATCAGATGTGTTGTTAGCATTAAGTTGTTAAACTTTTTACACAGAGCATGGAGCTAACGCTACTGCTAACGCTATCGCTGGCTCTCCAAACACACCGGTGTTATTGTTCACAACGACGTAGCACAACACACCACTAAACCACTGGGAAAACTAGGGACATAAACCAGCAAAGAATAACGTCTCTCGTTTAATTGTAATCAACAGAACCCAGTGAGGCGTTTGCACCATTGCTAACGGCTAGCTAATGTGAGCTAGCATGCCAGTGCATGTGTGTGTGTGTGTATGTGTGTGTGTGAGCGACAGGCAGGCTAACGGGAGCCTCGTCTCGTCCGAGTTGTTATCAGCGCGAGTGTGGCGTTACAATGTGAATTTATACTCTGTATTAACATGTTAGACTCACTCAAACAACAGGGGCACGTTGGAAACCTTTCTAGTCAGGTGTCGGCGAGTGGCATTCGTTACCCCAAGTCACCGGATCATGCATTAATAGTGAATTATTTACCCCGATTAAACTCTTTGAGGAGTGCTGAAACAGTGTGCGTGCGTCGGCGGTGTTCCCTCTCTCCCGATCGCCATGAAATAAAAATAGAGGAAGTCGTTTGTTCAAGGGAGGTCACACGGTTTGAGAAGAGGTAGTCGAGGATTGGAAGGAGCGCCCCCGCCTTCACGGCGGAACAGCGTTTCTGACAAGGAATTTGAAGTAGAAGTAGTGGAGGTGGGTGGCAGCGTGTCTCCATTGTGTAATGTCGCTTACACTTTAATGATTCTAGCAAAGTTTTCATCTTAGTGTTCAATGGATACCTCTGTTTATGCTCATACATAGGTAAATTCAACTTGAAATCAAACGTTTAGGCAACCAAGGCCTTTCGTTAACCACATTGCACTGGTGAGAGAAAGACGTTGCGAAGCTCGAGCTTCTAGTTGGAGTCTGCCACACTGGATACATTTTGGCAAAACCAACCTACACAAATGTGTACCACTAGATGTCGCCATTAATGTATATTAAAAATAATTACAGCTGGATACGCTACGACAAAATAAATTCCCATTGACGTTGAACAAAATATGACATGAAATGGAAAAAGCCATTCTCTATTCAACTTTATTTGTACACAAATTGTGTAATTTTGTCCATTTGAAAACGCATTAAAAAAAATCATCTCTAAAGGCCACCAATACTTAGCATCACTTCTTGATTCTTATTCCCTAGAACTCACAGAATAGGCACAATATTGTACACCGTGTATTTACAATGTTCCCTATTGGATCAAACTGCAGCATAGGCTAATTTATTGTTTATTATAGTGCATGTGCAACTCCGTCATTGCATTGATGTTAATGAGTCCAAAGACTCATTAACATCTCACTTTAACACTAAATAACACAAACAAAAATAAACCATTGGATTTTGCCCTTACAGCTTAAGGCATGACCAATATAAACTATAGCTTAAAACACGTAATTAATGTTGACAAAAGTTACATTAATCTCCAAAAAACGAAGGGAGCCCCCACGTAATAATATTTTCTATTACAAGAAAGGCTAAGCAAAGTTAATCTTTGCTGATGATAGGATATTCCACTGGGTCAAATAAAATGCATGACAGCACAGCAGCCATTAGATTAGATGTGCTTCCGAAGAGCTTGTTTTACATAGATGGTCTTGGAATTACTGGGACATTCTGGAATGTATTCGCTCTTTTTGAAGCAATACAGCAATCATCAATGTTTCTAAGAAAAAAAAAATAAAACATCCAACAATGTATCAAGTTCATTTCATGCATCTTAAATAAACATATTAGGCTTAGGTCAAGAATGAGAAGTGCATGTGAACAGCAAGTCCTTCTTGCAAGCTCATTAACTGCTGGCTCAAGCCATCTGTGCAAGTTATTTCTGTTGTAGTATACAAAATATCCACCTAATTAATGTGCGCCAGGTCATTAGTGATGTGGATTAGAGATGCATAAAACAGCATTTGCTGATTAAGACTTAAATCACATTATGGTCCATAAGCTAGAATACTGTGTGCCCAACATTAATGTGTGTGCTTTGTAGCTGATGGGTTGCTGAATAGGCAGGCACCATTACATTCTTATGAAATGCTAATTGATTTTTGCTCAAGATGATAATATTGTATTTTGATATCTGCATTTCTCCTTACTAAAAAAGGATCTCAACATGTGCGTTAGGAGGGCAGCAGGCTCCCAAACAAAGAAAATCTGCCATATAGTGCGTGTTCAGCCTACATGTATGGTCAACATGTTGACTGTACACAGTCAAGTCAAGGAAGAGGAGGACGCACCAAGGGGCCGTTCAGTTCTCCTCAATTAGGTTCAAGTCCAGTTCAGTGCAATCTCGCTCAAAGAAGTTCCCGCCATCCATTACGGATCCTTTTCTTTTATTGTTGTCCTCTTCACTTTCGCTCAATGGTCCGATGCTGGTCCGTCCCAGGAACTCTGCAGGGGAGAAGGCAGAGAAACGGTCTCCCTGCGCAGGCTTCGCAAACATGCAGACATTAGTCCCACCGCCAAGAGACTCCCCAGTACCAATCTGCACAAGAAAGAAACATCTTTTTTTTACTACTAATCTTCCAAAACTAGATATGCTAATCTTCCAAATCTTCCAAAACTAGATATGCCAAATCAGACCCATTGAAGTGCTTTAAATAACCACTGGTGGAGGGGGGGGGGGGGGTCTGGGTGACATGGAACCAGGGCTTGGGTTGTGAGAGGGGTTGTGAGGAGCACTGCCCATTGTAGGACCTTCTGTTACTTTATGAAAAGAGATTGTAGACATCCTTGTAATTTGCTCATGTGTAAATAAACAAATAGAGAAAGTCAACATCTTTGAAAGCAAAGTAACAAACCCATAAGAAAATGGGTGGATAGGAGTCATCAGTGAGTGTATCTAGCGTTTCCTCACCTGAGTCATCTTGCTGAAGTCAAGGCCCGGCCTAGAGCAGGGCAGAATGTCTGGGTCATGGCGTCTCTTCAAATAAGGCCTCCGCATGTCGCAAGGCTGAGAGTGGCATCGTGGGAGGGCTGGCCGCAAGACGCGCCTCGAAGACGAGGGGGTGCTGCAGGCTGAGCTGGGCGATGGAGAGGGAGCTGGGTGCTCCATGGCAGGGAGGCCAGTTAAAGGGGTGGCAGGGGCAGAGGCCTCACAGGGCAGAAGCAGCATGGAGGCGTCCTGTGTATGCACGGGGGACAGGGAGAAACGCCGCTGAAGCAGCGAGCGAGAGGAGACCAGCGGAGCGGGGGAAGAGGAGCAGGAGGAAGGTGCGGGGAGGAAGGTGGAACAGGCACCCCTTAGTGTGTCACAGGGGTCCCAGGGGAAGTTCCACGGTATTGGGGAGTCAGAATTTAAGGCTAGGCTAACAAACATGGGGCTGCACGACGAGTGCAGAGAGGAGGTGGTGACGGAGGAGCTGCGGCCACGGAGGGGTAAAGAGCTTGCGGTGGACACCAGACTGGCCATGCTGCCACTCTGGCAGCGATGCCTGACAGGGGTCCAAACCCTGGAAGCGCTGGGGCGCCATGTTGAGCGACAACAAGATAGGTCTTCTGGGACAGACAGCGAGCGGCAGTGGCGCTTCGGAGGCGGTGGAGGGGAGCCAGGGAAGGAAAGGTTTGTGACGGAGGCGCTGGGAATTTGAGTTTGATACAGAGGCTCACCAACTGGGACAGGGAGCCCAAGGGGTAGCAGGGCAGAGGATGCGTTTAGGAGATGGGTCTTGCATGACGGGTAGGCGGCCAAACTGCTCTCTGGGAATACAGAGATTACCATGAGATAGTCTCATCAAATCAACATGAAACATGCTGGGCTTAATTCTTCATTCACTTACCTGGTGTGGATCCATTTGTGCTCAATGACACTGTCGGACTAGAACCAACGGCAGGCAGCGGCTGAAACGCAAGTATATGGATCAATTTCGTTGCACCATTATTATTTTTATTATTTTTTAGAGCAAGAGGCCTTGAAACATAGATTTGGGTTGCAGCCACTTACCACGTTCACATTGAACGAGAATGCCTTCTGATAAGGATCCTCCAAACTCTGCTTGTGTAGCTGCTCTGTAATAAGTGTCACCATTGCTGTAGCCCAGACTAAAGGGAAGTCATGAAGATGATTGGGGGTGGGGAAGGGGGGACAGGTGGAGGTATCGGGGAGGTTTTGTCTGTCAGAAACCTGGCGTGGTTTGCGGCGTCCCCTCTGCACCTCAAACAGCCAGCCTGACCAACTATCCCCCTTACACTGTAGTCATCTTCAGGTCGAACTGGGTGGAGACATGAGGCAAATTGGTCATGGTATATGCAAACGTGGACAATAAATCACACATCAATAAACATTTAAGACATCCACAACCTTCCAAAGCCAGCTATGTAGTGCTATGACAAACGACTACCAAAATCCATCTCTCTTACCAAAAACAGTTAATTGATTCCTAGTAAAGACAAGTGGATAGGAGCTAAGCCATTGCATATGGCAGAGAGAAAAAAAAAAAGGGGGGGGACCTCGAGAGAAGAGGGGAAGGATGCTGAAAGTGGGAAAACAAGGGAGGAGCGAGACTGGAGGCATGCGGTAGCGTCTTTGCAAAAAAGACAAAAGGGCAAAAGGAAAATGGACAATAGACTTTAAAGTGCTTCTATTTGACCAAGGTAAACGACCAAGTTTAAAGAGCTCACAGAGAGCCACAAGACATCCTTTGCTGCTAGACTCAAGAGTTTGTGGACACTTCATACAAAACCAGTTTGAGTGCACCAATCCCATCGGTTTGCTAGGCCACCAAGATAGTGGCCAAGGCAACTTTGGCATAGAGGTCCAAAATGGCCCTGGCACACATACAACATTCTGACTACCCAGCTCAACCTTTGCACTGGCCTATCCGGCACATTTCTAAAAGCATAATGCTAAAAAGGACTTCAAAATGGCATGACAACTTCATACATTTTAAATTAAAAAAACATGACACGGCCTTTTGCACTTAAAAGGGAAAGCATGAAATGGTCAGATCTTACATTCATTTTTTTGTTTAGGTAAACCTGTGAGAATTCATCAATGCAAAGTACCAATGGCCTAATAAATATGATAAAAATAGTGACATGGTTAAGAAAATAGTAAGATACTTTTTGCCATCCCTTAACTTCCAGAAGAAAGTGATAAACGAAATAGAGGTTCACCAACAAGTTATTAACATCAGTTGACATGACTTGGAAATAATCATTTAGATAATAAGCCAACGTAAGATTTCTAAGAAATGAATAACAGACGTAAAAGGAAAAATAGAAGGCAAGTTAATATACTTTGGCAACACATGGTGCTAAAGTTATAACATTTAGATTGGATTGTCAATAAGGTTTGGCTTGTTGCATTTTTTCCTATCGTACCATGAAAACACTGGGGCTGGATAAATTAACTACATCTAGAATATGAACTAAATATGCATTAATCCATACACAAGAAAAACATGGTTACATTAGGAAACATGATGCAGCTCATGTGAAATTATCAGGCGTTACAAGGCTGCAGTTTGGCTGAATGCTAACCTGTTCCCAAGGAGCTAACATCTTGCTAACTCGCTTTCCGGCCTATTAACTAGTCACCAGTCTAATTCGCAAACGTAAATACAAAATACATAGTGGCAAGTCCCGAAAGAACGACAATGTGGCAAATAATCGCTTGTTTTTTCTTCTTCTATGTAGATCTGGTATACTAATAGTGTTCATTGCTAGCTTGATAGCTAGCATGCTACAGCTGTCCTAATGTATTACCTGCATTCCGTGTTTCCTTAGCAACCGAAAGCTGCACAGGAGGGCACGGGAGCCTACCAAGTATTTATATACTTTGGACGATACCAATACAGGGGTGAATGAAAATAACCATACATCCAAAATCGATATATTTTTTCCAATTCTCCCTTTAATTCATCAAGAAAATAATTATTGAAACGCCATTTACTGTTTTCAAATGTGTTTTGGACGTTCACAGCGTATATACATCACTACACCCCAGGTACATTCAGTTAGCCTCTCTCATCTAACGGCAATACATCTACAAACATCTGCACAGAAATTGAGTTATAACCATGAAATAAACAATTCATATTGTGTTTGTGACTTTACACAACAACCACATTAGCAGCATGCATCAAAACAATTAAACTATGAACCGGATAGCGATGGCGCATCCCTATTACAGATTACTCCTCGAGGCGAGTTGTGTGTGCCGTGCTATTTTTTACAGGATGGTGCCCTGTGTGTGCCTTGCTCGCGGAGGTACCGGTTGTTCTGTTCACACGAGAACCACACAGAGTAAAGTTACCACACCTTACTTTAATAGTACAAAATATGACTTAAACAACCAGAACATATGATGCGGAAGTCGTAAGGCGGAACACCGCAAACACGTACACGTAATCACGACAGTGATACCGAACATTGACAGACACGGTTACTGACGTTCACAGGAATACTAGAGTTACATGAGTACAGGTCCAACATTTACTACGTGAAAAGTAGCCTAGATATGGCGAAGGAAACATTTAGTAAAGACGAGACGCTTTCCATGAGAAGAAAATTAATTGGGTATGTATACCGTTTAATTTGCTTTGAAGGTATTTTAAATTCTAGCTGCTCGCAACTTCAATGTTCATGTATTAAACCTCACACTGTCCTCGGGCCAAAATGACCCGTCGCCGTGTTCAACCAACCTTTATTTAAAAAAAAATGTTCTTATAGTTTTTGGATCACTTGTGAGAAGGAGGCAGTGATGCTTTCTATAACATCAGTAGAAACCAATCCCCTTCAACTTGATATAAAATGGCATTCCTAGACTGACCCCAATATTACAAAAGTGAACGGTTGCCTTTATTCATATTTCCATGTAAGCTGTAAGGAAACACAAAGCTACTTTTAATATTGTCGTCGGTACGCGTCCAGATATGTAAGTCTTCTCCAACGTGACGTGCTGAAGCCACGACTGCTTGTTTCACTGCTGAAGTTGTAGCCGCCCCGCTGTCCTCGGGCCAAAATTACCCGTCGCCGTGTTCAACCAACCTTTATTTCGGGTTTTTTTCTTATCGTTTTTGGATCATTTGTGAGAAGGAGGCAGTGGTACTTTCTATATACTTTCTAACGTCAGTAGAAGCCAATCCCCTTCATGATATTATTCAACTTGATATAGAAGAGGAAGAGCACCATGGTTGGCACAGTTCGAAAGAACAAGCCTGAGCTCCCACCTGCACTGCTTGCATCAAAGGAAAGAGAGGTCTTCTCATCAAAGTTCGCCTTCACGCCCACCACCACTCGTTTCCTACCTCCCAAAGAAAACAAGAATGTCATAGGGGCTACATCACGTGATCAACCTGAGGATCCAACTGCCCCAGCCACTGCCCCAGCTGGGGCAAGCAAGAGGAAGAAGTGTCAGATCTGCCCACCAAAGAAGGACTGTAAAACACATACTGTGCTGCAGGTGTAAGAAATATATCTGAAAAGGCTGTGCACTTGCATACTGCCCGACATGTGCTAATTGGAGGGGGTAGTGAAGGCGGGACAGTGTGACCCTAAGGACACAGGGTGACAGAATAATGAGGACAATGGGAGGGTTAATTGACATTGGTTCATATTTCTGGATTGACTTACATTCCGTTATAAACTATGTTTTTTCTCTATTGGTAGGCAATCCATTAAATTATTTTATTCAGACGACCCAGTTAAAATAGTAAGAGCTCGAGGACAATACTTATACGACGATAATGACCAACGCTACTTGGACTGCATCAGCAATGTCCACCATGGTAAAACATTAACTAAATTCACCCATCATAAACATAGCCAGTGTGTGCATGGAGATCTGAAGATTATGGCTCCTCAAATCTATTTCATTCCTTCTCTTTTCAGTGGGCCACTGTCACCCAGACGTCACACGGGCCGCAACAGCTCAGATGGAGCTCCTCAACACAAACTCTCGCTTTCTGCACGACAATATCGTCTCGTATGCAAATCGACTGTCTGCGACTCTTCCTGACAAGCTCTGCGTTTTCTACTTTGTCAATTCGGGGTAAGTAGTTTCTGCATAACCCCTAAGTGCCATATCATTCTAAGTAGTCCTTTTACACGATTTAACATACATTGCATATTGACTTGGCAGTTCTGAGGCCAACGATCTTGCTCTGCGTTTGGCTCAGCAGTACACCCAACACGAAGATGTGATTGTTCTAGACCAGTAAGGTTTTTTTTACAAGGGTTTACAATGTTTAACATTTTTCTGACTCCAGACTTGTAAATTGGTTATAATCAAACTATTCTGTGCCAGTGCATACCATGGTCATCTCAAGTCCCTCATCGACATAAGTCCATACAAGTTCCGAAAACTGGCAGGTCAGAAAGATTGGGTTCATGTGGTGCGTGTCCTTCTGTAAGCATCATTTCACAAACCTGAGAAAAGAGTACTGTGGCATTTTTAATCAGCAACGGTTGGCTACCATATCTTCCTTGCAGGCACCCTTGCCCGATATCTACAGGGGATTGTACCGAGAAGACCATCCAAACCCAGGGGAAGCATACGCAGACACTATTAAAGATGTGATCGATGACGTGCACAGCAAAGGACGTAAGGTATGCCGCGGACAGTCAATAAAGCCTAAGGAAACCCTGATGAAATTGACCATTATCTGATAAACACTAGCGATAACTATCATTGTGGCGTTAAGGAATCCTCCTAACCATTTTTTACATTATTAATTGTTCCTAGATCTCTGCATTCTTTTGTGAATCATTGCCAAGTGTTGGAGGTCAAATCATTTTGCCGCAAGGATACCTAACGAAAGCGTCAGAGTGAGTAATGGCTCCACCAAGACATACTATAGGAAAACATGCCAAACAAACGGAACATAACATGGCGCCAACTTTGCTTTTGACTGCAGATACGTGCGCTCAGCTGGTGGAGTGCTTGTGGTAGATGAAGTGCAGACAGGGTTCGGCCGGGTTGGAAGTCACTTCTGGGGCTTTCAAATGCAAGGGGAGGCGTGTTGTCCCGACATAGTGACAATGGGAAAGCCCATGGGAAATGGCCATCCTCTGGCATGCGTGGCAACGACGGAAGAGATAGCTAGAGCTTTCACGGACACTGGAGTGGAGTACTTCAACACGGTGAAATTACCCGGGACATTGTGTTTTACAATCTGTGGAAAAAATGTTTTAAATGCTTTAACATGTTTTTAAATATTTGTACCTAAACGGAAATTCTGCTAACATTTGACTACACACAATGATTTATTTGTATGTCCCTTGTATTCCATGCAGTTTGGAGGGAACCCAGTGTCTTGTGCAGTTGGCTTGGCGGTCCTAAATGTCATAGAACAGGAGGACATGAGAGGGAACGCGACCAGGGTGGGGGCACATCTTAAAGACTTGCTCACCGTGCTTCGAGACAAACATCAGATAGTTGGGGATGTCCGGTAAGGGTATATGCTTATCCGGACATGTTTAAAATTGCACTGCATATTGGATTTCCCTCATGGAAAATGAAAAGTTGATTACCTAGTTAAAAAGCGTTACTGGAAGAGCTGGTTTATACAACTTTTCTGAGAAATCAGAAATTCAGTATAGAGAAAGGTAGAATTAAATCTTTGCCACAGGAGTTACTGTATCAATGCTCCCTCTAGTGGACACTATTAAATGAGTATTCAAGTGAATGTTATTTATCATCAGCACATATTAATGTCATAACGCTTACTTAACAGTGGGGTAGGGCTTTTTCTTGGTCTGGAACTGGTGACCGACAGAAAGCTTAGGACTCCGGCCACAGATGTCGCATTAATGGTGGTGAAAAGGTGAGAAGGTGTGCAGGATTAGTGTTCATTTTGCCACAGAGCAAGTGTTCAAAATAATTTCCCTTTTACTTTATATGTACACAACTCTGAAAGATCAATGCATAGGACCACATAATGTTAACGACATACAACGGTACGTCTTTGGTTTTGTTTCAGTTGCCACACTGGGAAAGTGAGTAACATTTAATATGCTTTGAACAGGTTAAAAGAGGAGCGAATCTTTGTAAGTACAGATGGCCCATTTGAGAGTGTGATCAAATTCAAGCCCCCAATGTGCTTCAGCATTGAAGACGCAGAACTTGTGGTGGAGAAAATTGACCGTATTCTCACAGGTAAGTGAAGAAGTTGAATAACCTCAAAAGTTTTTAAAACGTAAGCAGTAAACCTTCACGCTCAACTAGTCTCAGTAAAACTATGACCCATCCCCGATATAGAAAAAAACCTCAACTCGAGAAAAAAATAAGACATCTAATGTTCAATAAACCTGTAGAAAAACTTTAATAGCATTAGACATTGTTCGATGGTCACATTCAGAAGGTTCAGAGGTAGAAATGTGAAAAAACTTAATGCCTCACTTGGTTTCAACAAAAGTAATTAAATATTCTAATTTTCACTTTGGCAAAAGTGTAACAACTATCCTCAGCTCTCATTTAACACTTCTAGACAAAAATTCAATAAATATAAAGCAGAGCAGGAAGCTCTATAATGAATACTGTGCTAAAACGTAGTAACCGTAACGCATTACTTTTTTTTTTTTTCTTTTTTTTTTTAAGACATGCCAGTGATCACTCCCTAACCTTAATCCAGAGTAATCCAAAACCAATGATGACCGAGGATAACTACTGCGGATCCGGAAATGTCAACTGGTTATGCCAAAATATTAAATACTGAAAAATACTGAATTATTGTCTTACTTTGTTTAAGTAAGTATACCTCATTACCTCTACATCACTTTTTCCATCCATGGCATTTCGCCCAAAATGACCCACTCAGAATTAAGATACCTTTGTAAGAGATCTTAAGATAAGTCATTGGGATATACACTTACCAGAGCACTACCGTCAACCTTTTAGGACCTGTGTTGCCCACCAACACCCATGTCTCGCAGCTACAGAGCTAGTAACTTAAGTCATTGCACAGGCAGTGAAGCCCTCTGCCGTTGCTTTCCAGCTGTTGAGGTTTTAGCATTACCAAGACAGAACACGCAAGCCATTTAACAGTACAAAAAACATTTAACATTAGTTTTACAAATAATAACAAAGGGATCCGTGTGTAATATAAACAAAAAGTTTATTTCTACCAATTTGCCCAAGACACTAGAGGAATGAGTTTCCAGTGAGAGAGGGAGTGCCCTCTTACATTAACAAGCTTGCGCTTCGGGGTATATCATTACACTAGTAAAGCCACTTAAAATTGCAAACATGAAAAGGGGGAAGAATTTCCTTAAAAGCCAAAAGAAAAACGAAATTAGAAATGCTGGTTGTTTTCGTCTACTTTGCCAACTGCAAACATTCACTTAACACGCTTACAATGAAATCGTTTGATTATTTTAATCCCTTATCCTGCTTCACCCCACATCCCAAGCCATGCAACTCTCATCCAGCACGGGAGGGAAAAATTATAAAGTAACTAAACATCTAGAAACACCAAAAAGGAAAATAAGCAAAATTGTTTTATTTCATGAGCTTTAAAAGCTCCAGCTCCTGCGTGTTGGTAAATCCAGTAGACATGTAAAATACAACCATACAATACATTAGATTCAAAAAGGTACCAAAAAGTACAGTAAAAATAACACTTCCATCTCTGGAAATGTAAATGGACACAAAACAATATAAAATAAAAAGTGGAAAAGTGACATTTGCTTCCCCAGTTCCTCACTTGATCTGTACAAATGGAGCATGAGTCCAAATTTCAGCCAACTCCAAAGGAAAAGCCAGAGCCCATGTTCGCTGTGGTCAGACCATGGGTTCCTTGTCTTACTTACTTTAGACCTTAAAAGAAAAACACGATGCTTAACGTTACTCAGTCGATACGCAACACACGGCATGCAGTCAAGTGACAAGACACGTGTATGGATGTCATTTACACATCAGCTAAAATGGACACAGACACACAGAAAGAGGGGGGAAAGGGGCCACTAGCTGCCACACCTAGCACCCCCACTGAAAAAGGGCCCCTCATTCTTTGAATCTAAACCACCACCATCTCAACCCTTATTGATCCAGTAGTGTTTGTAGGGATGCATCTTAAAATGGTTGGCACATGGAATGAATCCATCTTTAATGATTACAGACCCCCGAGGCACAGCAAACCCCGACCCCGCCCCTTTCCAACACAATGTTTGAATGGATTTAGACTAGATGGAGAAATTTTGAGTCAAAAAGGCACTAATGGTTACAGCTAGGTTGTCATTACCGTAGATGATGCAAAAATGCATACCTGCACTACATGTGATCAGTATGGCTTGTAGCTACTCTGGTGGCCTCCACGTCTTGGAGTTTTCCCATAGCTTGTATTGCCCTGGTCTGGAGGACAAGAGAAAAAGGGACTGAGTTCTTCTGTACAACAAGGAGGACCAAGAAAAATAAAGTTTCTCTCATTCGCTTCTCTTTCTGGGGGGCAGTTATCGCTTACTGTAGTCATAGCCACCCCCATAGCCGTAATACGAGTAGTCATAGTTTCCGTAGGCGCCGTAGCCTCCATAGCCCTGCTGTCCGTAGCCGCCGTAGCCCTGGTTGTAGCCCTGGTTCCAGTAGTTGTTGTAGCCCTGGTTCCAGTTCTGCCCCCCCTGGCCTGAACAAACGGCACATTGCAACCACCGACGGTCAGCCATTGTCAACGTAGCCCACAGACGCTCCTGCTAGGCCTTGGAGCTTTTTTTGTTTTTAATATGCAGGCAGTGATACTTACCTCCGCGACCCCTGCCGCGACCCCCACCATATCCACTGCCACGGCTGCCATACTGCTGCTGCTGGTACACCTCTTTGGGCTGGGCTATTTTAATCTCACACTGGAGCAACAAGCGCGCACACACACACAATAACACAGAGAGCAACATTACCACTTTATCCTCACAAGAAGCAGGGCAACTTGAATGATGAATGCATTAGTACTGTGTGTTTGCAGTGTTCTACCTTGCTTCCGCTGACGTTATGAAATTTCTTTTCCAAAACCTTCTTAACAGGGGTCTCATCCTTGTACGTGATGAATACAAAACCCCTCCTCTTGTCGGTTTTTGGGTCCTGCGGAAGCTCGATTGTCTCAATCTAAACGTTTTGGGAAGAGAAATGCGTGTTCCACAGGAAAAGAAAAAGCACGAAGAGTTGTTAGATTAAACAGCAAGAGCAGATGAACAACCAATACGAAACTTTAAGCACACTACCAAGAAGAACATACCTCTCCAAAGGTTCCGAAATACTCCTGGATGACATCTTTTTCTGTGTCTGGGTTGAGGCCTCCTACAAAGATTTTCTTCACTGGCTCTTTCTTCATCGCCATGGCCTTCTTGGGGTCAATCTGTCGGCCGTCTAGCCGGTGTTCCTTCTGTTCCAAGACCTGGGCAGAGCAGTTAAGGGTTAGTTGGGTCTGTTCAACATTTCCCAACTGTTAAATACAGAGATGCGGGCGCACACACACACACACACACATCACAACTCAAATGCTCTACTCACCCTTTCTACACTTGCTGCTTCTTTGAAGAGAATGAAGCCAAAGCCTCTTGATCGGCCGGTCTGCTGGTCCATCTTAATGGTGCAGTCAGTTACCTCACCAAATTTTGAAAAGTAATCTTTGAGATCCTTCTTACTAGTGTCCCAACTGAGACCTCCGACAAACATTTTCCTAACAAAAAAAAGGGGGGGGGGGGATATGGTCACATATTTGAACACTACCACAACTGCTGCTTTTGGGGGACTGAATGTTCGACAAGCGCTCAATGTACTCCAGCGCATCTGTTGCAGCCGATGACGTAGAAAGGCAATGGAATCTTACTGTACAACGCATTTGGTTTGTTTTTACAGTCAACTTAGCCGACATGCATGTAATTTGGTCGTAAAATGCGCTGAACATGGTGCATACTAAAGTAGCAGTCATTGCTTGTTGGTTTTGATCCTTGCCAAAATGCCCATCCCCCCTCCGCTTTGCACATGGCGCCAACAAAGCCCAACTGAACAAAGGATCCAGGCAAAAGATGGGCGCATGTTCGCCGTTTCCACAAATGTAACAAAATATAACGTACCCTGCATCCTCCTCGCCCTTGCTGGCGTTGATCTGGCCGCCTTCCGATGCTCCGTTTTGAGAATCGGCGTCTGTTCCTTCTTCCGCACAGGCTTCGGGCCCAGCGCCCTCGCATTCGTTTACAGCTTCGCCTCCGTTCCCCTCTTCGGTATGCCCGGCTCCGTTATAATCCTCCTCCCCTTCGTGACCGTTTTCTGATGTCTCCATAAACTGTTGCTCAGTGTCAGACATGTTTGAACTACAACGATTCCTTTAACCTGAAACGATACAGTGCTTTAGTAATATATAACCGACGCTGTGCACGCCATTTATGCCTGGCCAGTGAGAACATTTCCTCCACCATCTTGGCCGGCTCGATGGCGTCCCATACAGTCAAAGAAAATCGCGATTTAAATCATGACTGGATGTAATCAAATGTGTGGTTTAGTTCAAAGTCGAACTGGTCGAGCATCCGCAACCCTTCTAAAAAGAAACAAACACCGGCAACAATGTAACTCGTTATCGCACAAACGAAACCAAGCAGGAATCCGACTACCAAATTCGCAGTTACGTAATGCGGAGGCCGTGCTCAACATTGCATGCTTTGTTACTTCAAATGCGAAAAGAAAACCTAGTCTTTCAACTAAAGAGTGATCTAACGATAGCACGGTACTTACAGAATAATACAATTATGAAAACAAGCGTAATGGATGCTTGAAATGCCGCTTACTGGTCACAGAACGGAGAGCTCTCTTCAAGATGGATTCTCCCATTCGACGCCAACTCGTGGTTAGTTTTATAGAACCGGTAGGAAAATCTCGATTAGATCCAGGAAGCCTAGTGATTTGATGAGCAATGCTGCCACTCGGAGTACCAACCAATTACATGTAAGTGTTCCGTTTTCGTATGTAACTTGTTCACGCCCTTTCCACTTGGGAACTCGCAGTACCTTTCCTGCTTTTCATATCTGAAGCACATATTCTGTTTCATTACGTTTTAATTCTGATATATCTTAAACATGATTGTCGTCTAGCAAAAACCGTGATGTTTTTGTATACATTACGGTTATATACTTATGTTTGAGTATAAATGTATTCGATGTGTATCTTTTGTTTATCGAGTCCGTTTAAATGACATATTGATGTCTTTAGCTGAGTAGTAGGTTACTCCAATTAATAATTTGAACGACAAGCTGTTTCACTTGTTTAGTGTCAATGGGGTTGAAACTATTGTCTCCATCATAAATGATGCTACATTTTAAGATTAGTTGGCCAATATTATCATTTTGGATTCCAGAGATGATGTGACCCAATAGTTGGCAAAGTAGGCAGTCTGTAAGTATACTAATAGCAGCAGAATAGATTATTGGGAAATATAAATATTGAGTAGGCTACGTTGATAACCTTTGATTGTCTCGATCAGGGGTCATAACATATGACTCTAGGGACATACTTGACTTTTTTTTTTGTATTATCAAGATGTAATTTGATTTACATTTTTTGTCCTTCTGTGATAGAAAGCTACATTTTCTTAGGACAAAGTCTCAATCAAAAAAAACTATTAACCATAATACCACAATCAGAGTAGATGATGTAATCGAGGGAAGTGGAATAAGTTTAGGATGTGAGAAGACATTTAGTGACGCACAAAAATATAAACTAACAGGATTCATTGCTCTGTTTCCGTTGCATTCTGTTGTGTTATACATTCATTTTAGTTTTTAATGACACCTAGTGGTTGACCTAGAACATTGAACTACAGGAAATTACCTTTGAACCTAGGATCAGGATGTAGCCTAGCCCTAATAGAATTGTTAATGTTTATGATTGATATTCATCGAGGTAGTCCGTTTGTGCAAGCCATACGGAAGCTGGTGTTCTCTTCTATCATTCATAGTAGGATGTGCATAAATGTTTTTATATTTTCATGTGATACATTTCTACATTAACCATTTGTTCAGATTCAAACTTTATGAAAATCAATAAACCTGTGAGAAGAGACTTTGAATTAAAGACATCTGTTAATCTGGGCGTCAAAATGAACACAGGAAAATGCATGTGAGGACAAAACATATATACACAAACATCAGATCATAATAATGTGCCAGTTAGTCATTCTGTCCGAAGGCCAAAATTAATGTATTCATAATTTCATTACATAAGCATGCTATTATTGATGATGGTGGGAATGAGTATTTCCATTTAAAATCTATGGATGATCAATTTGATACACTTATGATCAGTCATTCATGGCATAAACATTATAAGCTTTAATGTTATTTTTCTTCATCAATATGCCTCCCACTAATATTGTTCTCATTAACATTCAGTTTGTTATCATTGCAGAGACAATATTTTAGATACCAATATTTGGTGTGATGATAACCGATTTGAAGCAGAGCTGCACAATATCATTATTGCAAGATGACTTTATCTCAGTATGCCGATAGTCCCATGCAGGGAATGTGTCAAGTTCAAGATACGTGAACGTTTGAATATAGAGATGGAGCAACATCTTGCCTGGGCTGAGTCCTCCGGCTTGTCTGCTGTAACTCTCTTTGGGTAAAAAACGTTATCCACTTAAAATCATAGATGGAAGCAATTTTTCAAGATGGTCACCCATATTACTGCAGGGCTTGTACATCAGAATGCATCATGGGACTTTTTGTTGTTGATACTACCCCATATTGAGAGGGCTCAAAGGAGTTGTGGTAGCCTACATCCCAAATGTACGTAAATATACCATAACCTAGGATAATTAATACTTTGTTTTGCCACGTCTCGCATGAAAAACGCTGCGGCCGTTTCAAACCCAACAATGATTTCCGATAATGACAAATAATTTCACAAATAATGACTAATCAAAGACCAAAAAAACAACCAACACAATAACATTTGCTCCCAAAATGGCAGTGGTCATTGCGATGGGAACTTCGCAATGTACAAGCCATGGGCGGTGTCAAATCCTAGTAGTGCCCCTGGTACAGGCTTTATAGTAAACATTTTTGACCTATAGAAATGGACCAAATGTAAATGATCTTGATACGAATTTCTGTTTGGACTATATAGAAGCAAATTCTGCATGTCATACCTTTTAATTTCTTTATTTTCTAATTTCTGACCATTTTAATCCTCTCTGAGGTGTTTTTGCAATTATATTATGCATTTGCTATTTAAAGTTCTATCCTCATTTACTAAGGAAAACATATAGAGTGCATAATCAATATTACTTAAATCAGTTTTATTGTCAAAGTGCTTAATAACTGTGTGTCTTCTCCTACTTCCTCCAGGTTGATAGCACTGATGTAACCTTCTAATCAAATCACCCAATTGACATACTGTGAATAGTTAATTTCCTATGAGTGTGTATGGGAACATACCGTTAATAATAATAATGATGTGAGGTGAATGGGAACTCCAGACCAAGCTGATGGATATCGATGGGTAATAAATGCCACGGCTGTGTTGGTTGTTGTGGAAGCAAAGTTGAGAATGTAGGAGGAGTTCGGAGAGGCCATGGAGATGGTCTTTCGGTTGGCCTCAAGGAGGCTCTGGAGAACCATTCGGCCCTTCAAGGACCCAATGGACCGAGGAGTTTGAGGAACTCCTCAATACGAACTTCAATCCTTCTCTTCGCTGGCTTTTTTTTCATCACAATGGCCTTCTTAGGGTCAATTTTCCGGCCATGTAGCCAGTGCTCCTTCTGTTCTAAGACCTTGGCAGAGCCATAAAGGGTTAGTTGGCTCTGTTCAAGTTTTCTGACACATTCACACACCACAACTCAAATGCCCTACTCACCTTTTGTACACTTGCTGCTTCTTTGAAGAGAATGAAGCCAAAGCCTCTTGATCGGCCGGTCTGCTGGTCCATCTTAATGGTGCATTCAGTTACCTCACCAAATTTAGAAAAGTAATCTATGAGATCATTTCTACTAGTGTTCCATCTGAGACCTCCGACAAACATTTTCCTAACAAAAAGGGGAAAGAATATGGTCAAATGTTTGACAATTCACAATATACTGAAGCACGTCTGTTGTCACTGATGAATTAGAAAGGCAATGGAATCGCGTACTGTACACCGCATTTGGGTTGTTTTTGGAGTCAACTTAGCCTAGGCAAAAGATGGGCGCCTGTTTGCCGTTTCCACAAATGTAGTGAAATATAACGTACCCTGCATCCTCTTCTTCGCCGGCGTTGATCTGGCCGCCTTCCAATGCTCCTTTTTGAGAATCGGCGTCTGTTCCTTCTTCCGCACAGGCTTCGGGCCCAGCGCCCTCACACAAGTTTACAGCTTCGCCTCCGTTCCCCTCTTCGGTATGCCCGGCTCTGTTATAATCCTCCTCGCCTTCAGGACCATTTTCTGATGTCTGCATAAGCTGTTGCTCAGTGTCTGACATGTTTGGACTACTACAATTCCTTTTACCTGAAACAATACAGTGCTTTAGTTATTAAATAACAAACGCTGTACATTGCACGCCATTTATGCCATGCCATACATACAAAGGAAATTGCGATTTTATCATGAACGGTGGCAGTGGCGATTCTAGGATCAGAGGTTAAGGGGGGCTCAGCCCCTAATGAGAATATGACACCCTGATCAATCCATCATTTCCTTGGATAACAAGTTATATGTTCATGTTTTTCTCTATATATAATAATTTAGAACTTATACTTTTAATGAATTCCTAGTAAGTAACATGAGTTTCATACCACTAAATATTCTTCAAGAAGATCTAAAATTGAATTTGCTATTTGCAAAAGTATTCAAACCCTTTTAACTTTGGTAAACCTCAATTAAATTAGAAACACAATGTTACCTACAGAAGCAACCTAATTAGTTGGGCGGTCTATTGTAATGTATAATAATAATGGTTCAGAATGAACAATCATAGATTTCAATATATTACCCGTTTAAGAGATGGCCCTCAGTTAGTTAATGTAACCTGAGGCAGAGACTCAATCATAATGACCAGGACTTTACACAGTAAGTCAAACATCATGTAATAGCAAATTAGATATTTAGAATGCAGCATTGCCACAGGGCATCCCATGTACCCCAATCCCAAAAGTGAAGAATAGGTTTATAGTATGTCGCTTCAATCTTGGAGCAGCAGTCATCCTGTCCAGTTCAAGCCATGTTTAGAACATTACGAAGAATCTGGGGTTAGACTTGGAAAATGCCAGCCCGGGAACCAGACAAATCTGCAAGCTCATGTTTTATTTGCTTTGGCATATCTCTGGTTCCCCTCCCATTCAGACAGATTTCAAGCAGGCCTGGACGACAACTCTTGGTCTAATAAGGGGTTTGTCCTGGGCCATCATATAAACGTTTGTTCTGGGCCATCATATAAACGTTTGTCCTGGGCCATCATATAAACGTTTGTCCTGGGCCATCATATAAACGTTTGTCCT
>JAOPJO010000002.1:20521810-20535550 GCA_027123675.1 Molva macrophthalma
CACTACAAAACAGCAATACAGTTATACTCGCTGAAAGTCTTGAACCAATGAATGGATTGGATTGCCAGTAAACCCCACTCCTTCTACTATACAGCCACACTAATGAGAACAAGTTATTTTTCCTGCTGCAGAGGGCATTGTCCTTCCTTGTGTCAGGCCTATACTGTGGCCAAACCACATTTAATCCGCTGTGATCGCCGTCTCATGGGCCAAAATGACCCTGCCCAATGTTTTATTGTTACTGTAAGCAATCAAGAGTCCATGTTTTCTTTTGAAGATGTTTGGAAAGGAAAGCTACAACGTGCTAGCTAGGTGCAGAGCTTCTCTACACAGTGGAGGTGATGGGAGAGACCTAACGGACCCACCTGATAGCACGTGCTCACACTTCCGCAAGCTCAGGTGATCAACATTTTAAAGATGTGAGCCCAAAAATCTACATATGTGAAAAAAAGGAACTATTCTAGTTTGACATCTAAATTCGCAGCGAAAGCACATGGTATAGAACTTCATCAAACCACAGCGTTTCATGTGTCCCGGACCAAGTCTTTGGTCGGATTTCAAAGAGAGCATTGCGATCTTTGCATAACGCACAGGGACTTTTGGCCTTTAGAGAACGTTCCCTTTCCGCTCACCTTGCGTTCCTCTCGCAGCGCACCGCTGCCTCTTGGAACCAGTGCACGCAGGCCTGCATGCTGCGCGTGGTGTGGGCTCCGTCCAGGAAGTAGGTGACCTCGCCGTGCTTCAGCGTCTGGGTGCGACCCGCCCACACCGTGTCCGCCAGCCCTGCCCGCAGACGTATTTTCCTGTTCATTGCGAGCCTGTCCACACTTGCATGAAGGTGTGCCAACCAAAACTCTGCTATATGCATGTTGCATGAGGGAGTTATTGTTATTGTGACAGCATCTGCACAGAGGTTCAGCCAGTACTGTAGTGACACTTCATTGTGCAATTAGTCTATTATTGTATAGTATAATATATAGCAGTGACTGTTGGACACCAGTGGTGTTGTGGGGATTTTTCAAGTGGGGGAACTTGTTTTTTGATGTCATCGCCTAGCAGTGGACCATGCCCTTTGTGAACATCTAGACGGCGTATGATATAGCAATTCGAATAAAGCTATTAATAATGATTATGTATTTCAATATGAACATATTTAGTTACATCTCATCAGATAAAATCACGGGGAGGGGGTAAGGGATAGGGTTAAGGAAAAATGGGGGAACACCCCTTACGATTATGAAAACGTTTTTCATAAAGGTGAAAAACATTTTTACTTGCCTGTAGGTTTCTAGCTTTAACAATAAAAAAAGTTCCATTCTATAAACTACTTAAAAGTTGTTTTCTTGTCTTCATTTGTCAAATAAAGCTACGAAACACGCATTTAAAATAGCCATTGCCAGCAGCATTTTATTTCAACTCTTCTTTTCTGAAAAAGGCAGGAAGGCAATAAAGTCCAATACAAACCATGGTTTACAAACCATTGGAAATCGAAGTGAACAGAAAGGTTCCAAACTAATACGCAATCCGAATTGGTCTGGTGATGACATGCTTGGAAAATGCAAACTAACGGTACAAGTGAAGGCATGCAACTTCATTGAGGGCCAACTGATTTGCCAATGTGCACACAACTACGTGTCACAGATTTAACGACCGAATTTGACCCAACGTACTCTGTCAAAACATTCAGCATTTTTTGGCGAACGTTTTAATTTACATGTTTTTATTACATTACTTACTTCTCCTTTGGTTTTACTGGTGTAAAACGAACGTTAAAGGTGAACCTCTACCAGAGTATGTAACATCATGTCTTTATAAAAAATACTGGATAATAAATAAAGCCCCAGACAAGCTCGCAAAATCTAGCGGTAGACGGCTAAAATATTTTTTAAAGAAAATAATAATTATAATAATTATGATTATTAATTATTTTTTATAATGTAACTCGTTATCACACTAATGAAACCAAGCAGGGATCGGAACAACGTTACCATGCAGATGCCGTGCTCAACATTGCATGCTTTATTACTTTAAATGCTAAAACAAAACCCTTAGACTAAAGAGTGATCAAATGATAGCGAGGTGCTTAACGTTACAGAATAATACAATCGTGAAAACAAGCGTAATTGATGCTTCAAAATCCTTACTTGTCGCACAATCGGAGAGCTCTCTTCAAGATGGATTATCCTGTTCGACCCCAACTCAAGTCAAGTTTTATAGAACGTTTGGGAAAAACTTAGATCCAGGAAGCCATGTGATTTAACGAGCACTGCTGCAACAATACATTCGAGAGTTGCTTCCTTAGCAATTGTTCACGCCCTTTACACTGGGGAACTCTCAATACATGTCCTGCCATGCCTTTAATATCTGTATCACAGCATTCTGTTTCATTACATTTTCATTTTGAGATCTTACACATTATTAAAGTTCAGCACAAATCTTGATATCTTTGTTTGAGTTCATGTTTGAGTACCAATGTATTAGATATTTATATATTATTTATCGACTCCGTTTAAATGACATGTCATATATGTATTAAGCTGAGTAGTAGCTTACCTAAATTAATAATTTGAACCACAAGCTGTTTCACTTGTTTAGTGTCAATGGGGTTGAAACTATTGTCGCCATCTTAAATTATGCTACATTTTAAGATTCTTAGTTGGCCAATATTGTGATTTTGGATTCCAGAGATAATGTGACCCAATAAAGGGCAAAATATGCCGACATTAAGAAAAGCCTACCTATGCTACTATAGTAGCATAATAGAATATTGTGATATATCAATATTGAGCATGTTGATACCCTTCGATTGTCTAGATCAGTGGTCAGAACATATTCTGACCACTAGGGCAGAGGTCTTCTGGCTCTAGGGCAGAGGTCTTCAACATTTCTTTTGCCAAGGACCTCTTGGCTTATAGTGACACGGTGGAGGGACCCTCTGTTACATATCGTATACAATTGTGTTGCTTATTAAACCGGGCCAATAATAACGTGTTGTGCAGCCTATAGTGCCATATATAAAAGTGCCACAATGGCTTAGCATTGTACACATACATCATTACAAAGTACATCTTTCAATTTTTGGAAGAAATAAAAGTTTGGGATCAAATAACTTCGGGGACCCCCTGCAGTAACTCTGCGGACCCCCCAGGGGTCACGGACCCCATGTTGAAGATCTCTGCTCTAGGGCCATACCTGGCTAACCAACAAGGATGAAAATAGATTGTATTATCAAAATGTAATTTCCTTGCACACAACAGTTTGTATAAAAGTCTTTGAGATACAAAGCAACATTTTCTTAGGACAAAGTTTCAATCAACAAAAACTATTAACCATAATAAAACAATCAGAGTAGATAATGTAATGGAAGGAAGTGGAATAAGTATCATTCATTTCATCATCATTCTATGCCTGATTTGCATTAAATTAATATGTTCCCTAACATTATGTAGAATCTTCTTCGGCTCTTTGAAGAACCATTATTGTTGTATGGCGTTTCCTAACTAAAAACATAACTAAGAACATTGGAATGGCAGTTGTCCCCTAGTATTCCTTTTCTGTTAATAAAAATTAGACAAAATGAAGTGAGAACGACTTTATTCACTATATACATAAATTGACTTGAAATACATTCTTCTCTTCTTTATTCGGCTTCTTGCACAATGGCAGCATCATCTACTTTGGGCTGGTTTGGATTGTTTTTCATCAGCCAGTCGGACAGCCAAGTCTATTGAGGATACAGGGACAGAGATAAATGACCAAATACATGAGCGGTGTATTAGCCAACATCCAACAACACGGGACGCAAAGAAATCAAAACCACAAACATACTCAGTATGGGGAGGGAAGAAATGTACCAAATATTCAAAGCAAAGTAAACGTACATAGGGGTTGAGCGGCTTCTGTTTGCAGAGCTCAATAAGTCCAATGAGCAGAGTTGGGTTGACGTATTTGGACAAGTATTCTCTTGCTGCTTCTGCCATCGGAATCGGCTCACTTACAGCTGGAGTGAAATGAGGCAGAGGGGAGGGTGGGGATGTTGGTTGGTGTGGTTACACAGACAGGTTAATTACGGGTTCTTCCAGTGCCAATCTTAAAAGACGAAGTGGTGTGTGAATGACTTACAGTTTGGGAACATGTACTTCATTTCTCTCTGAGCGGCACTCAATGACTCACTGCCATGGAGGGCATTTCGTAAGTCGGACGTGCCATACTTGGCTCTCAGACTGTAGAGGATGTGAGAGATCATTCAGTGGCGCAGAAGAAAATGTAATATACGGGATACATTGTTCTGTTTCCGTTGCATTCTGTTGTGTTATACATTCATTTTAGTTTTTGATGACACCTATTGGTTGACCTACAACACTGAACTACAGGAAATTACCCTTCAACCTAGAATCAGGATGTAGCCTAGCATCAATAGCATTGTTAATGTTTATGATGGATATTAATCGAGGTAATCAGTTTGTGCAAGCCATACAGAAGCTGGTGTTTTCTTCTAGTATTCGTTGTATGATGTTCATACATTTCCCTATATTTACAGGAGATTTCTAGATTTACAATTTGTTCAGATTCACACTTTCTGAATATCAATAAACACGGTCACATATATACACAAACATCATGTTACAATAATATTGTACCAGACATTCTTTCATACAGCCAAAATAAATGTAATAATAATAATAATTTCTTTACATTAGCATGTTATTATTGATGATGGGGAATTAATGTTATTATTTCCATTTGTATATTATTGACTATCAGTTTGCTATACTAATTATCAGTCATTGACATTATGAGCATAAATCTTACTTGGCTTGATCAATATGCCTCACACTCATATTCTTCTTATTAACATTCTGGCTTTTGTCATTGAAGAGATTAATATTTGGTGTGATGATAAGTTTTTAGAGATGCATAATATCATTATTGCAAGAGGAATTATGTCAGCATGCCGATAGTCCCATGCAGGGAATGCATAAATCAAAATAAATAAAACATTTGCATATACACTTTCTTTGGGTCACTTATGAGGAAAAAACTTTAGCCACTTGAAAATCCAGGATGGCTGCAATCCTCAGGATGGTCACCCCTGAATGAGTAATATTCCTGCAGGGCTTGTACATAAGAATGCATCATGGGGATGTTGTTGGCGATACTCAACCATATCGAGATGACTCAAGAGAGGTGTAGTATCCTGTTAAATCCTAAATCATTATACCTTAAACTAGGCTAATGAAAACGTTGTTTTGCCACATCCTGCATGAGAAACGCTGTGGCAGTTTAAAACACAACATTGTCTTCCCATAATGACAAATAATTTCACAATTAATGACTAAACAATGACCAAAAAAACCTTACTACCTACACAATAAATGCTCCAAAAATGGCCGTGCTCAATGCGAGCTGACGTCACGATGTTTCAAGCCCTATAATTGACATTATTGAACTATAGAAATTGACCAAATGTAATGATCTCGCTATGAATTTCTGTGTTTTTGACCATGCAGAAGTCAATGCTGCATGCCACACCTCTTAAATGCTTTATTTTCTTTAGGATATTCCTTTTGATGGAAGTCACTGCTGTGGTGAGGGAGCTCTGCAGTGGCAAGGCACCTGAAGTGGATGAGATCCATCCAGAGATGCAGACATCTGGAGGATGTGTACCAGCTACCGGGCATCAAACTCCTCAGTCTCCACTGGATCCCGGTCTATGCCAGGGTTTAGGGGGGATTTTTTTGGGGGGGTGTGCCCCTTTGACTTTAGTAGAAGGAACTATTCCAAGTGGAGAAGTTCAAGTGTCTTGGGATCTTGTTCACAAGTTAAAGTAAACAGATGCAACAGATGGACCGCTATCTTTGGGCAGGGTCTGCAGTGATGCAGGCTCTGTACCGAGATTAAATTTACCAGTCGGTTTACGTTCTGGGGGCGACCCAGGACACGCTGGAGGGATAGGTCTCTCAGCTGGCCTGGAAACACAGAGGGATCCCCCAGGCTGAGCTTGAGGAAGTTGCCGGGGAAAGGGATACCTGAGCTGCTCTACTTCCCCTAATGCCTGCGCGCGGACAACAGGAAAGAAAAAGGATGGATGATGAATGGAAATGGGTGAATTGATTAGAAAATATTTCACTATAACACCAGCACTGGAGGAAGCAGGAGAACACACAGTTCATTGATAATGAACAGCAATGCAAAGCCACCTCAGAGGGTAAAATCGGGCAGAAATTAGAAACTAAAACGTTTGAGTCTTGAGAGGTAGGACAAATGCAGAATAGGCCTTGGCATGCAAAACCAACCAAAAACCAAGATCATTAAATTTGATCAGGGTCAATGTCAATTATATGGACTACTCCTTCAGTGGCGGCCATCTTAAATAATGGGGGCCATATTGGATTTTGAAGTGGCTACCTTATTTTTTTTATTTACTTGTAAGTGTCCCAAAGGCAGTGGAGTGTTTATGCAAAACACGGTGCTTGTATTAGGTTGATTGTTAAACAAAATGTATGATTTCAGCCCATCTCTTGAGTAGAACCCACTTGCTCTCCTGAAATCAGGTGCAGCGCAAAATTGGTCTCACTCTGCGAGAAAAGCTGAGGTTTAAGCAGTTTCTTAATCATATTTTATGATTATTTCAATATAGGCTATAGTGTAGACAGATCGGATTATATAATTAATTTAATTTCTTTCGTCAAGCAACATGGAGTATTTCAGTACAAATGGAAGCATAATTTGAGCAATTTAGATCAATAATCAACCTAGTCTTTGACTGACCATTCAGGGTGTGACGCTCTGGCTCTGTGGGCTGGTCCAATAATGGCTTTCCAATGGGCAATAGCATTATCGCGGGCTAGCGCCAAGGCAATGATTGGACCAGAGCTCATGAAGACTGTCAGACTGGGAAAGGACAGTTTTCCATAGTGCTCGGCGTAGAAGTCACTACATTGCTCGGGGCTTAGCAGCAGCTTCCGTCTCTGGTAAAAAGGTTGTCAGCGAGGTGTAATAAACATGTTAATTTAACACAAAACCGCAGCATATGCAGCTACCGCACAAAACTAAATATATAAAAAAAACATTACCAAAACGTCGTTTTATTTGACTTTATTTCGTGCGCTAGTTTGCGCTTACTTATAGCATATCCTGTAGCTACGAAAATACTATGGTTACCAACCTGTAGAATAGTGAAGCCAGATTTAAGGATAATCGCCTCGATCTCCTCCGAGAGGTGAACGACATCTGGTTTTATAAGTGCAAGGGTTCTCTCTACATAAATGCGATGGCAACCTGGCGCCACGGTGGAAGAGTCATTCATCCTTATTTAGGTTTAAACGTATTTGATTGTTAAACCTGGTTTAGCCTACAGGACTTAAGAGCTATGCGTCGACTCTCGCTTACGTTATCCAAAACTGTTTTATAGTGCAACAATGCATGTTGCTAGGTTACCAACCCAACGCAGAGAGGCGGATCCTACTTGGTAATCAAGTTGTCCCCTCCAGACTAATCGTGTCCGATTTGTTTTACAAAGTAAAACTGCTTTCAACCATTCAGTTGACTTTTAATCTGACATTTGAGTCCCTGATTGTCAAACTATTTTTTTTTTAAATGTTTAAACGCTTGCCATAGTAGTCTGCTAGGCTTACATGTCTACCAATGACGCTGAAAAAGATGCAAAACGCCTCAAGGGTGGTCGGAAGTTGCGACACATTTTTAACAAACTGAAACTTAACATGATACCGGAAAGTTAAATTAGAAAACTTTACACCACTACCCCAACGGTTGGCTCAATATGTTGGTGAAATTCCCCTTCAACATGCCGTCTTGTACAGGAGTCTGTCTCACATGTCATAAATGCACTGTAACCATGTACCACGCAAACGAAGTTCCTAACTGAAAAATAAAGATCTTTTAATTGAATATAATAGTTTTAAGACAGGCTTCATTGAAATACAATATTCAACCATTAATATACATCCATGTTAGCAAAACTACGCTGATCGAGCACATTGGCATGAAGAAATGTATAGCCAACAAAAAGGCAGCAACACCACGTAACAAATTCTTTTCAAAGTCTGTCTTTTATTTAACCAATCATCTCAGGAACGCCTTATCGGGTTCCAATGGTGACCTGCCACACTCTGATCAAGCTGTCAGTGTAGCCAGCAAACAGGGTCTGAGGAAACAAGCATTTAAATATGTTATTTAGATATATATAAAAGAGCAAAACGTGACAATAGTCATCAGTTTCCCCTCATATTTGCAGGAGTGTCAGCAGTGGACATCAGAATTGTATGTGAATAGTTATAATCACTGGGGAAGAGGCATTCATCTGATCAACAGCCAAATACACGTTACCTGTCCATCAGCAGACCAGGCCAGGGAAGTACACTGTGGGGGCTCGGCCTTGCTGTTGGTGCTGATCACTTCCTGTCTCAGCTCATCAACAATGATCTTGCCCTCAAGATCCTAAAAACATTCAAATACATTGTACATTAGTAACTGGGCAAGAGGGAAACTAATCACAACTTCAAAGACAAAAAGGTATGAGCTCGGAAACAGCCTCTTTTATCATCATAAAAAATACAGTAGGCAAAGATAATTTTCATCACTGCTCTTTTGGGGTTTTTGCACACAATGACACTAGAGTCACCTAGAGGTCCACTTACCCAGATCTTGATGCTAGGGCCAGTAGCAGCGCATAGCCAATATCGGTTGGGACTGAAGCAGAGAGCGTTGATGTTGTCACCACTGTCCAGGGTGTACAAGTGTTTGCCTTCATTCAGGTCCCACAGCATTGCCTGACCATCCTGGATGTGAGCAATCAAGCTTATTAGAATCAAATGTGTCCACACAGTGCAAGAAAAAAAGTACAGTTCCAAGACTGTTTAAGGAAATAAGGTCTGACTTTTGTTAAAGGTGCAGGTCACGTTCAGAAACAGCCTCTTTTATCATCATTGTAAACAGATGCATTAAAATGTTTTCCATCACAACTTTAACCTGCACACTTAACATAAGTATATGACATGGTAGTTATCCATCCATGTAGTAGTTGGGCTTAATTCTTAATCATACCTTTCCACCAGAAGCACACAGGGAGCCATCGGGGGAAACTGTAACTGTGTTCAGGTAGCCGGTATGACCAATGTGATTGGTCTTCAGCTTGCAGTTAGCCAGGTTCCACACCTAGCAACAACAGCAAAATGTTAGCAACCACTACCATACTGCCTACCACATTTCAAAATGCATCTCATCTTGTGTGCACTGCCCTCATACTAAATAGTCATCACAAAATTCAGGTAATACATGCAAAGTTTTTGTCATCATCAGGCAAAGATCACAGACACAAGTATGTTTCTTAATCGGTGCTCTAAACAAAATCTTACCATACCTTAACCATCTTATCCCAGCCACAGGACACGATGATGGGGTTGCTGCTGTTGGGGGAGAAACGCACGCAGGACACCCACTCAGAGTGGCTCTCATCCTGAAAAACGTTGACGATAACAAAAAGGTCAGACAAAACAGTAACACACAAGTGTTAAGCATCAAATGATATGCTTTCAGCTGCCACCTAATCCGAATTAAATTGTTCCAACCCGACCTGCGAGTTCCAGTATGCCAGAGCTGGATAACAAGCTGCCAATGTACCTGGATGGTGTACTTGCAGACACCCAGGGTGTTCCACAGCTTGACGGTCTTGTCGCGAGAACCTGACACAATCTGCCGGTTATCAGCAGAGAAGGCAACGCTCAGCACATCCTTGGTGTGGCCAACAAAGCGGCGGGTGGTGAGGCCACTGGGTGAAGGAGAATGAAACACATGCATGACATACTTAAAATGTTCATAGATATGATGGGACTGAAAGCAATTAAGTTGACTCATGCAAGGAATTGCCAAAGGGCCGTGAGTCTGGCAACTTAAAAAGGAAGCCTGATTACAGACACATCTTCAGTGTACAAACAGGAATGCATTTGGTTTTCAAGCTGGCTACGCAAAAAGTACTATGCAAAAATGGGCCAGGAGGTTTATATACAGATAGACCAAGGGAATGCAAAATACTTTGAGAGACATACGTGGTGAGGTCCCACAGTCTCAGAGTGCCGTCCCAGGATCCAGACAGGGCAAACTGTCCATCGGAGGAGATGACAACATCACTCACAAAGTGAGAGTGGCCCTGCAGAGCGCGCTGGGGGGTACCATAGCTGGTCTCATCACGGGTCAACTTCCACATAATGACAGATTTGTCTGAAAAACAGTGACGATACAACAAGACTTACTACACATTCGAGACATTACCGACCAGCCCACAACTATAATAGGCTAAGCAATTGATCGAATGGCTCTAGTATTACAAAACTTGTGGCAAATAACACCAAACGACTTGACACGTTCAAATGTTTCCCTTTGCCAGTCAATTATTGCAGGGCATTTCAGCACACGTGTCACGGTTATTACGTTGCTGGAGTAGAGCTGAAACAAGCTAACCCAAGCCTTGTTGGAGCAGCCGGTAGGCCTCGATGCCGCCGAGAGGCGGGTCAACAAATCAAGACTATGGGTCGTTTACTACATAAGCACGGTGGACTGACAATTCTTGCGTTTCACAGTGAACACAGAATTGGCCAGAAACTGCAAATCAAGTACCTTGGTTAAGGCGAGCACGCTAACGTTAGCATAGTGGGCTAGGCTCCGGTGGAAATGCTCACCTCGGGACGCAGACAGAATCATGTCGGGAAACTGGGGAGTAGTCGCGATTTGGGTAACCCAACCGGTATGGCCCTTAAGGGTACCCCTCACTGTCATTTGCTCAGTCATCTTGGCGACGTTTTGTGGTGCCTTTTGCTAAGATGGATTTAGATTTCTTTCGAGGTCCAGGTCGCCCTAGGTCCTCATCGCATTAGGGCACAGAGAAAAAGGAAGTTCGTAGCCGGATGCAAAACCTTTGAGGGGTCGAGAAGAACCGCAAAGGACGCTGGGAGTTAGGAAGCTCGAATTCTCTTGTGTGCTAATGCTAACAGCTAGTAAAGAAGAAGCAGAATAACTAACTGAAACGAAGGTTTTACTAATAAAATAGCAAATTCTTCATAACCAGCACTTTTCAATACGCTTATGTTGGTTAAGGTCTGATAATTTTATATTATAGGCAAAAGTAAGTTTACATGCTTAATGAGCTGTCAGATTACAGTAATCGATTATATTCGATAGTTGGACCTATTAATATAGATATAAACTATAGATATATCATCGAACAACCACTTTACCACCCTATGTTGCTCCCACCCTTATTACAACGGGCTCACGGGCGATGTAATAAATAATAAAAACATGTTTTGTTATTTAACTCAATTGTTTATTCCGTACACAAACTGTTTTAGACACGGGATTATTAATTTCAGTCTACATTTTGAGTCGACCAGAATGTTCGTTAAGCAAAGTTGATTAATTACAAAAATAGCTCAATACTTTTACATCCATTCACAAACAAATAAACATACAAGTCAAAAAATAATACTGAAATAGTTTCTAATAAAGTCTAATCAGATGATGCTATGCATATAGGCCCACTGAAGGTACTCTGACATAATCTGTTAAAGAAATAAACACATAACGATGTAGGTGACAGATATCAGATTCCAATCAAATAGGCATGTACAACTGTCATTAAGAATTTACTGAATTGTTGACTCCATTTCCAGTCCTAATTCTTCAGCATGCCATGCTTTTCAGTGGTATGTAATTGCCTTATCCACAATATGGTATGGTGTACACATTCAATAAGAAAATTGGGTGATGAATCTATATTTGCAATTCAAACAAATTAGATGATCTGATAACTCTTTAAAACATAGTAAGATCCATTTTTTGGGTTAACCTATATGGGCTTTAATAATGGTAGTTATGGCACTTTCGATTTACAAGTCTCGCTCAGACTTCAAGCATGCTGAAGGTAATTTTGATTATCATATCTGGGATGTTTGCAGTTTCACAATGAAGACAATTTACAATTGATCTTGCCATTAGCTTGTAGCTATAGCAATTACCCTGCCACACAAAAACATTATTTGAAGAGTTATGCAAACACAAATAGAATTGGCCAATAGATATCAATTATATGTATTGCTGGTGAAATAGATCTACAATTACTTATTCATATTAAAATAAAAACAAACAAACATAATGAGTAAGTAACTCTAACTGATCATTATAAACATAAATAACCATTAATGAGACGCTGTGGTTGCTTCACTGTAGTCAACTGTGTCCAACTAATAAACACATTTCTATAAATGTTCTGATCAAAATATTTATCTTTCCTATCAATGGTTGAGCAGTGACCTCAAACCCAAAACGGTAGTCCATCTAGTAATCACATACTAGTTTATACCTTCAAACAACGTCTATGAATGAATACAAATGTAATCATCTTTAAGTATAAACAAAAAGGACAGGGAAGAAATAAGCAATTTCAAACATTCATCTTGTTTGTACAGGCTAAAAAGACTTGAAAACTTGAAAACTCTGAGTACTAGCCTGATGCAATCCCTCTTTGTTGTAATTTCCCAGAAAGCATGTGTGTATGTGAGAGTGTATGTGTTTCACTGTGTGTGAAAGAGTTAAATAGAGACACAATAAGAATGTGTATCTGAGTGTGTAATAATAATATTTATGTCTTTATAAACCCCAAACTTTTTCTCACAAAAACATGGCAAGAAATTATTTTGGTGATCAAAAGCCATAGCAACATAACACGTTTTAACCTATGATTAAGAGATAGGTCAATCAAAATACACAATACTTGACTAACAAGCATTTGATACAAGACTATTTTGAGCAAAAAAAGGAAGAAGGAGAAGAATAAACCAAAAAATGGATCTGCTTAGATCTGACACACTTCTGCATCGTTCTAATTACTGTATATGGTTCCTTCAGTACTGGCTTTGACTCAAATACTAATTTTGAGTATTCTATACAAAAACATACATGCACAGGAATGCAACATGTTACTTGAGTCGATAAGAATGAAACTAAACAATACAAAACACCACAAGTCAATTGCATGAACTGTCAAAAAGTCATAAAGAACAGAAAAACCTATGGCCAGGTTGAATGTAAAGAATGTCAAAGACTGTTTTATTTAAAATAAAATATAACTAGAATAGCTTAAGGTTTTTGGTTTGCAAAGATAAAGAGACCATGTAATATAAGCTGTAAGAATGACATACAACATCACAATGGATCTCCACAATCAACTGAATCTGTAAATGCATAAACCAATAGATAAGCAACAACACGTTCAATAAATTCTGCTTGGTTTATCCTCTCTGTATGTGCCAGTGACCTCAATGACCCGGAGCAAAGAGCTGTTTTATCACCACCTAGTAATGTTATCCTAACAGACGTGGGCGCTTGTGTCCTCCTCCGATTAATGTGGAAATGGCATGTTATCTGTCACCCCCTCCTGGTGAATGTCTGTCACAGCGGATCTGAGTGTTGAGTGTGCCACAAAAGGCCTTCCATGGTTTGCTCTGCTTCCCAGAGGGCAGTGTAGTCCCATGTGCTCTCTTGTCCATCTACGTCTCCTTTCTGTCCCCCCTAGGAACTCTCTCTTCTTCAGGGCTGAGAGAGACGCTTGCGTTTAAGCTTCTGCCTTGCCATCTCCCCCTTTGAGAAAGTAGAGGGAGAGAGAGAGAGAGAGAGAGAGAGAGAGAGAGAGAGAGAGAGAGAGAGAGAGAGAGAGAGAGAGAGAGA
>JAOPJO010000002.1:20609792-20623819 GCA_027123675.1 Molva macrophthalma
AACTATTGTGAGATGTCACTGTCATGTTTACTCAGCACCCACTTGTCCCTTCTCGGAGGCTCCCATCAATTTACTTCGCCCCCTCCTCTCTCTCTCTCCCTCTCTCCCTCCCTCCCTCCCTCCCTCCCTCCCTCCCTCCCTCTCTCCCTCTCTCTCTCCCTCTCTCCCTCCCTCCCTTCCTCCACCATGACTCCTTGTTATCCGTGGTTCAGCTCTCCGCTGGTCGTTCCCAGCACCTCTGACAGTAATTAGAGTCTTGTAACGTCTCGTGGGCTCCGGCAGCGCCATGCTTAACGGACAACGCAGTTTATAATGTTGGCCTTTTCCTTTCCGAGAGGTTCAACTGTACAGCTGAAAGTCAACTGTGCCTCGAAGCCTGGTGGGCACCCACCACCCCCCACCCACCACCCACCACCCCACCACCCCTTGTCCTGAATGGAAACAGACAGCCAGGCAGCGGTTAAAAAGCTGTTGAGGTTAGCACAGATAATAGGATTAGGTGTGTTTCAGACAGGATGCTGATCTGTGTACCCTATGAAGAGAACGAGAGAGAAACCACACATATTATGGATAGGAAACATACGCACACACACAAGGCACACACACACATACACACCCACCCTTACACACACACGCAAACACACACACACACAACGTGCACACACACACACACACACACACACACACACACACACACATACCCTCGCACACACACACACAACGCGCACACACACACACACACACACACACACCGTCGCACACAGACACATACACACACACCTGGACTCACACACACACACCCTTGGACATACACCCTTGCACACACGCACATACACACACACACCCCTGGACACACACACACACACACACACAGACACCTTCACACACAAACACAGACACAGCGCATACACACACACACAAAATGAAACATTCATACACACACACGCACCTGGTACAGTACATGAGAGCCAGAACAGACAAACATCTGCATGGACAGAGTGCACAGGGTAATGACGAAGCCCTGAGCAGCGCTACGTCCCACCGGCAGCCTGTCTGACAGGCGCTAACGTACGGGCGGCTATGACAGAGACAACCTGCAAACCTGCAATACGTCCCCCGGAGACCGAAGACAAATGAAGCAGTCAAGCTAGAAGGGGCTGGTGGGAGAGTTATGTAACCCACGTTGGCTTCTATATCGGACGTATTTACATCGGTCGCCAACGGTAGCACCCGTTAGCTAGCTCTTGAGTCAGACAGTGCGAGGACTTAAGTAGAAGGACAGAGGGTCCTGCTGGGCCTGTAGCTCATGCAGATCTCTCTCTTATGACTGGCCCTGCCTCTTTCCCCCTAACATCCCCTCCTCTCTCGGTCTCTCGTCTCTTTCCCTCTTTCGTTTTACAGATTGTATTTCAGCCTTTTATCCGTCAGGCTCGCATACTGTAGTATGGATTTAGATGGTGAGCTACCTGCCTTTTAGAGAGCTGTGACATGAATAAAGCTTTAAAGGGGCGTGTGGGTGTGTGTATGTGTGTGTGTGCCTGTGCGTGTGTGTGTGTGTGCGTGCGTGCGTGTGCGCCCAATGGTATGCTAAGTCTATGAAGTGGGCAGAACCTCTCGTAACCACTCTAACAACCGTGGGCCCGAATACCTACAAAAACACATTCTCAAAGCCACATGATATACTGGGATCATGAATGAGCTCATTAAAAGTTTAACTGCATATAGCGTCCCATGCGTGGGCATCAACATGTCAACACATGGCTCATAGAGAGATAGTGCACACACGCACTCAGTGGCAGGCACCCATGACAATGAACAAACAGCACATGCCATGTATGTCTCGCAATGAGGAAAGCATAAAGCCCAGGAGAGAGTAGACCAGGAAAGGTGATCCTATCAAACTATTTACACATCGACACCAAGGCAACAGTGGAGGTCTGCTCTCTCTCTCTCTCTCTCTCTCTCTCTCTCACTGTCTCTCTTGGGGTCTCTCTTGCACTCTGACTCTCTCTCGCACTCTCTTCCTCCTGTCCAAGTCATCCTGTTCTCATTACTGCTGCTTTATGGAGAGGCTTTCGATTGGCCACATACTTCCCGAACACACACGCACGCATGCACACACACAAAAACACACACGCAGACACACACACACTCAGACAAACACACGTGCAAACAGGCACACAGACCCACATAAACACGCTGCTCTGATTTGACAAACTTTTATCGAGAGGGAAATATAAATTGTTAGGTTAAATACGGTTTATTTATAATTGTTTGGGTGAGTTGGCTAAAGCATGTTGTTGGACAGGGAGATGGTAGTGGGGGTAATGGATATGTTCTCTAGAAGGTACATATGAAATGAGAGATATTCATCTCTTCCGGCAGCCCTAGGCTTACCAGGTCCCGGTCGTGGCTGTGGGTCTTTGGCAGCATCCTGGGCACCATTCGGTTATACATTTAGATCACGGTGATTATTCAAGCCCATGGACGGAAAGGAAAACCGTTCCTCGTTTCCCGGCTCTTAACCACTAGGCAGGATTCAATTCGTACACACAGCGTTGATAATCATTTGTTGGTCTGCCTGCTGCAAACAGCGATCCAACAGCAGACCTATTGGCCCGATCTCCTTCTACCTGTATCTAAATAGTTTGGACAGAACCAATTTCATCGCATGCTGTCCGCTTGATTAGTGTGATTTTGTGCCTATATGTCTCCCATTAATCCATAACTTCACCAGCCAAGAATAACAACTAAACCCTGGCCTGGCCCTTGAGCATCACAGGTCAAACGCCACTGCTGGAGCAACACTGATGTGACTATCCATCCCCCGCGAGGTCCAATGGCTCTCTACGGATTAAACCAACACAGTAGTGGGTTTGACACACATTCACGCACAAGCACAAGCACACACACACGCACACACACACACACACACACACCGAACACACACACACACACACACACACACACACACACACCGAACACACACACACACACACACACACAAAAACACAATGTGGCCAGTACGACAATGGGGGAGAGATAAAGCTTCTATAGATCCTTATCACCTCCCTTCCCTCTCCCCAGAGGCTAACACAACATGGATCAATATGTGGTCCCACCCCTTGCCCTGCCTTTGTTCTGGAACATTCAGAACCCTCTCCACAACAGGGGGTCTAACGCTAAACAGCCTGCAGGGACACCAAGCGTTTGCCATTTAGCTTACTGATCGCATCTCTCCGACCAGCCAATCGGAGCCTGAGAGAGACGGGCCCGAACCAATGAGATCGGACATCCCAGTCACGAATGCGGCGCGTCTGAAGTCTATTAAAAGGTAACTTGGCAAAATAAAACGCCATCTCCTTTTCCCATCTCTTTTTAGCTTTGTACAAATGTGGGAATCTTTATCACTTAGAGTACCGTCGCATATTATTAAGGAACAAAGGGAGACATTAGAGGGGACACAGAGGCGGGGGACATGGGAGGGAACGAATGATTCAATAAATGAAAGAGAAGAAAGCTAAATAGAGGCAGAGGTGGTTCTGTGTGGAGTGGGTCGGTGAGACAGCCTCTGGGGCTGTGATCCCCTGGTGTAAACTCGGTGAAGCAGAACCACACATGTGAACGGCAGATTTGACTATCAATAACAGATCCCGGCTGCTTCTTTTAACCCCCTGTTTGTTTTAATTCTTTAATCTTTTCTTTTTTTTTAAATTAAGAACGTTTATTGTTTTGCCTCATGTCTCCATCTTCCCCTCTCTCATTCTCCCTCCACCATCTAGTCAACTGAGCTTTTTTGTGATCCATGTTATGAATTTTGTTCTTTCCGTCGATCCTTATCGTCACAGGTTACAACTACAGCCCTGACAGCTGAGCCTCAGCTGTCATTACTACAGCAGGGAGTTAACGCACATGTCTGGCCCACATCTGGCAACCCCTGGCAGCAGGGAAGGCCTTTGGCAAGCCTCTGTCATCATCTCTCCTAGCCGAGGATTTTATGAAGTGCCTTTGGAACAACAAAGGGACAAAGAACCAAAACACCACAAGGAAAATGGGAGCGACGTCTGTCTTTTATTTTTTGAGGGAACAAACAACAACAACGCTCCTTGCTCTACAACCAAGTATTTCAGGAAAAACCCAGCGCTTGCACAGCTTTATCAATAATCAATCAGTGAATCAACCCATCAACAGATCATTATCGACCTATATCTGCGATGGTCCACGTGATCCCCGGCCCACAGCCCTTTCCAAAGTAGACAGCCCAGCTGTGTGGTTACAGGGTTGACGTATCTATCAGCTCCATCAGGCCTCCTGTGTTCATGCTCGCCCTTGTTCTCTCAACCATGCCCATTGATCACGACCAGTTTGTGGGTCACCTAGTTACGGGGATGGGGTAGGGGTGCGGGGGCTCGACAGGGTTGTTGGGACAACTCTAAGTCCTCGAACAAACGGGGGCCCACAGAGCTGGCGGAAGGCTGCTGATCTCTATAGATGGGACCTCCAGCCTAAACCAGCAGGCTGGAGCAGTTGGTGACAGCAGTGGGTGAGTGGTGGCCTAACCTTAGTTGGGGTTTTGTTTGGGTGCGTTCATATGGAGAGGACCCTGAGAACTCTGTGTCCTCTCCAGGGTTCCTAGCCAGGGCATTTAGCCATGTCATGAAATGATTAGAACCACAATGTAATCATTAATCACTATGGCATTATTAATTATAATGATTGATGAATGAACACATGTCTTGGTGTTTCGACATGCGTCGGCGATACTTCTTCGTTTGATTTCTCACAGTTGCGGTCGGGACCTAATCTCTGACTCTGGTCACGATATTCCCCTCTGTACATGCCATTTTATCTCATAATAGGTAGGTTTGACAGGAATGCATATTCTACCACGGCCTCTGACATCCCATAGTGGTAGGTTGCAGGGGGAAAGCTGTTGTGTTTTGCATGGCATATAATTACTTCTATGGATTCTCTGGACAGGGATGTTTAGCAAGTCAAGTGTGAAATGGACAAATCTGGATTTGATCATGCCGCTTTTGCCTCTCAAGTGTGTGCGCATGTGAGTGTGCGGGTGTTTGTGTGTGTGTGTATGTTGACTGTTTGCACGTGCATCTGGTTGTGTGTGTGTGTGTGTGTGTGTGTACGCACCTCTTTGAGCATGAGCACAAACATGTGTGAGTGTGGAGTATTCAGCAGCATGCCAGCAGCGTGCCTTCATACGATGTCTACCACCGAAGACATTCGCAATCAGGCAAAACAAACCAGCGATCGGCTTGACGGCACAAAAACAAATCAGAACAACAGTAAATAATCGACTCCATTCGTCCATCTAGCCGCTCCTCCCCTGCGATGACTTCATCTTCCTGTCATACTCAACATGGGCATCAAAGGAGCATTTTATAATATGCAAAGCGAAGGCAAGTGGATGTATTTATGTATGGATTGAATCGGCGGACGGCTGCTGATAAATAACGTCCCGATGAAAGGGGGACACATTGCAACAGGCAGCTCGGGCCTTTTCATCTCGACGCGGGACGAACGGTTTCAGGACGAGGGAAGGACGAAAGGCAAGGCGAGAAAGCGAGAGCACACCGGGACGTCCCAAACGCATCCCGTGAGACAACGAGCGCAGCTACAGTGAACCGGTTTACAACTCCCGTGGCTCAGTCGGGCGCCGGGGGCCCGTTCCGTCAAAGAGGAAGAAGATGTTTGCGTCCGAGAGTCCAGTGTGAAAACCACGGGATCCATAGAAACCTCCAGAAAACCGTCTGGGCATCCCACAGTCCGCTGTGCTACACTGAACCTTTGCGACACAGACTTCCAAATCTATTGGTCCTCGGGGGAGCGATTTGACAAAGGCCACAACAGTCCGGACTTCAGTAAACACCAGCATGGAAAACCCTGGGAGACAATAAACACTCCACTTCTTCCAGTTGTGGAGAGACAGAGACTTTCTTAACAAAAAAGGTTGTCCGAGCTATGGGAAGCATCTCTCGTCCTCCAGACCAGACAGATGTTTGGTATCACATGGAGTGAGAAAGATTTGATGTGGATCTGTATTAAAAGGATAGTTTGGGATTTATGAAGGATGTAGATTGCGAGTTGAGTGTTTCGAGGGCGGCAGTGAGAGGCTATGACCGCCTCACAGGAAGTCAGCTGGAGAAAGAGCTAAGTGATGAGCAGTTATGGCAGAAGAACTGACTTTCATATTTTATCTTCTACTCATCTTCTCCAACATCTACAGGTTTAAGGGAAAATGATGCTTTCGAGATGGAATCCCAAAATCCCATTCCTCCCATCTCGCCGTTATAACTCATTGTGAATTGAATGTGACAGAATATCCCACTGAGTCCAAGGAGGTCCACTTGCTTCACCAGTCAGCTCGCAAGATCAGTCCTGCATGGGTGATTCCATGAGGACAAAAACAAAAAAATGAATACAAACATGTTTTATCGCTGTTGCAGGTCCATGCCCACACTGTTTGTGTTCAGACAACTGAACCCAAGCACACATGCATACACCCCAGCCACACACACACACACACACACACACACACACACACACACACACACACATACACACACGGCGATATGTACAACTGCTGGGCATGCATCATCTGACCTCTAGTGAGGCATCTGAGATATCCTGGCGGTCTCCGGACATCTTGGCAAGGCATCAAGAGGCTCAGAGAGTGGGGAGTGAGGCATTCCTCTCGTTATTCATTCAGTCGAAATGACATGAGGCTTTTCTGGAGTACCCCTCTAGAGATAGCAGGCCGCTACGTTGGCCCGCTATCTCTAGAGGGGAACACAACTCTTTGTACACTGTGGACAGGAGAGGGGATGATTTAGCTTTGTGCTTAAGGTGAAACTATGTGTGTGTGTGTGTGTGTGGGGGGGGGGGGCTGAGTTGTGGCTGAGTTGTAATGGAGCGCCCCCATCATGTTATTGTCTGCTTGGTAGCAGCGGACCACATCTCAGTGTTAACATGCGTGTATGTGTGCGTGCATGCTTTGTAACAGTCGATACGTGTATGTCCCTTTAAGAAATGGCGCACAGCGATGGCATTAAGTCATCGTGCATCTGGAGAATTGTTAGAACACACGTTTTTATAGTAAATGAGTAAAGTACATTTTTGTTGGAAGAACAATAAATGAATCATATAAATCATTTCTATATCATCATGTTTTTTCACTTTCCCTCAATTAGTTATCAGAGCGTGCGTGCATGTTTGAATGTGTGTGTGCATATATCTGCTAGGTCCAATAATGGCCAAAGTTGAGCTGTTTCACAGGATTGTGGCCCTAGATGCTGACTCGACTCCCCCAGGCTCTTTTAGGTTCCCAGGAGCCTAATCAAAACCCAGCATCACCCAGTGACCCTTGCCCTCAACTGTAAGCACCCTGATTAAGACCTCATCAACACAGACCCCTGGTCCCCACAGCTGCATGGACAACCAGACCGCAGCCCCCTGCTCTCTGTACTGCTTCTGGGTCTGTACTGACACACTGGAGAACAAGCTTGTTAGCCAACACACACGCAGTCAACACAACATGCTGACCCTCAATCACCCACAACATCATTGTGTGGCAGGAGGGACTTTGTAACCTTTGACTCCAATGGCTCCTTAATCTGACCCCTGGGCGTGTGTGTGTGTGTGTGTCCGTGTGTGTGTGTGTGTGTGTGAGAACTGTGCACTGAAGTGTAAGAAGCAGGAAATGAGCATCCAGACAACAATAAGCCTGGATTCACTTCCAATCAACAAGTCAGCGTGAGAGTGATCAAAAATGATTATGTGTGTGTCTTTGGCTGTGTGTGTGTGTGTGTGTGTGCGTGTGTGTTTCGTTACACATCTTTGGTACATGATGTCAGATCAAATGGACAGAGGTGAGAGGGTAGGGGGCAGGAAAGACTTTAATACCTTGCTTTACCAACCCAAATGGGGGTTGTTCTGTGAAGCGTAGCCTGCAGAAGTCCTGAACCAGCACCTCCCAGGGCTTTGTCTCGTTGTGATGAAGTCACCACCAGGAGACAGCGACAGCAGCTCAGATAATAACCTGCGTATGCCCACGTCAAAACCCCTTTCTGATCCACGAGGATCAGAAAGAAGAACGAAGAATAAAAAACCTTGTCTTGGAGCTTAGGTTTCCAAACCAGTTATGACTCTCACACGTTTATCTGGCCCGGGAGATGCATGCCTTTGATACGGCAAAGCCGGATGCCTGTACTGCACCGCTTTTAAATTCTGCTTTGATGAAATATCAGTGCGGTACATCTGTGAAGTGCACTGCTGCCGGGAGATGGACTTATGTTGAGCGGTGTTATTAATAAAAAAACAAACCTCCAGCAGGCCCATCACGGCCTGCAGTGCACATGCGAGGAGGGACCGTGTGGCTACAGGGATTGTGCAGTACGGGAGGGTTTAGTTTGTCACTCCAATGGAAAGAGGAAAATAGCCTCCGTCTCTTCCAGCTTTTCAACCCGAAACTATTAATAAAATAACATCCCATCGGAGTGCGCCACTGAGGACTGCACAACCACGCACAGACAGGAGGGAGAGAGGGAAGGATCAAAAGACAGGAGAAGACGTATTACTCAACAGTACGGTTGAGATAGGAGGCAGACGGTTCACCGAAGACCCTGGACGCCTGACGTCACATCGACGTGACATCCAAACGGAGCTACTGTGACATGGGTTGACCCGTGACACCTCTCCCCAGCTGCTCAGCACTTGGACACAGTCTCCCCCCCCCCCCGTGCTGCCAGCTCCATTCCACCGGGGTGTGCGGGGTTCTTGTGGAGTTTGAAAGGATTAACGCAAGGAACAGCGGCTCTCCGGTTTCACGCTATATCGGGTCGTGTTTTTTTTTACAGTGATGCACGGGACCATACTGTATGATTGGTATCTCGCCACGTCTCTCTCTTAAATCAGCTCGATTTAAAATTGGATTTTGAAATTGGAGTTCCGATCTTGGAACATGCTCTCTGCCTTGGGGTAGATAAAATGGGAGGGGGGGGAGATGACACAATGGAGAAAAAGGGTGTGGTGAGGACAGATGGTTCAAGAAAGGATTGCTTTCATTGGTCCTCAAACACAGAGCTCTCTACCTTTTCAAACAAAATCTTGACGTCGACTCGTTCTTATGGGAGGCTTCGCTCAAGCGCATAGTCAGGGCTGACCGCCAAGGACCCGAACATACCTGAACCAGAGGGACCGGGGCCGAAAGCGTCCGCCAAATGACCGAACCCTAACGTAATAAAACATGGCTGCATTGAAACGAGAGTTAAGATTGAAAGAACACATGGCTCTTGGACGACTTTCTGGGACCATGAATCCAGGTGGAGCCCTGGACGCCACCTGCGGCCGTAAGCAGCGTGACATTCGATTACGCTCCGTTTAATCTCATCTCCTGTCTTCCAATTCCCAACGCAAAACAGACCTTCTTCCACGACACCCTCACACCATCACACAAGCATCTCCTTTCCAGTCCCTGGAGTGCATGTCCACTCCTCCGTTGGTTTGGAGGAATAAAGTAAAAGAAAACCATAGCAAGCTTTGCCATCTCTCAAATAGGAACCGTGTGCTTTTTGGAAGAAATTGTCAAGTGGACGGGGAGTCTGGAAGCGGCCATGGAAAAGGGAACACGTCTTGTTCTATTAAGTTTGCTATCTATTACCTGATGCTAACTGTGAACAGGTGAAGGGTTATACTCCTTCCAGATCTGTGTGGAACAAATGGCCAACTAATGAGCCTCAGCAGGCAACCATGTTCCACCGTCCGCTGCACAGGACAGGATTGGTTCGGTTGTCCTGGGTCCTGGTGGGTACTGCCGATAGACTGGGTCACAACTGGTAGGCTGTCCATGGTCAGTTTGAGGATATGTTGGCGTCCAAAGGTGTATGAGAGAATTTATATTAAAGTGACCGAATGGATCCCTTTTTAACTACCCTAGCAACAGTTGTGCAGAGTACCACAGCGACCTGGTCCATTTATGGTTTGGTCGACGTCACAGTTTTGGATTTACTGTGAATATATATTTCATGTAGATAAGAATATGTTGGCATTTAACTGCAGAACAATTATTTCCGAGTTACAAAGTGCTTAAACTAGACACATAGGGAGGGACATATTTATCTATTCATACATGCTGATTTATATTAGTCAGACAAGGTAAGATAGGCCAAAATAATAATAATAATCTAAATATTTTATGTCATACCATGTTTTTTAATACTTTTATAATTTGTACCTTGGTATTTTGTTTTCATTCATTGATATGTGAATACATTTCTCTTTTATTCATAATATTGTTTCTCTCTTTATACCAATTTGTGAGGGTATTTTAGGTTAAGTGTCACATGTTAAAGGGGTTGGGGGGGGGTGTATATATATTAATTGTCTTATATCAATTGTGGTTTAAAAAACAATATAGAAATATAAATATATATATACATATATACATGTGTTTAATAACTATATATAATCCTATGGGAAATGGGATGGCTGTAGAGGTACAATACAGACCATGGACAGGACCTCAAACCTCACGTGTTTTATTTAGACACTGACAGCTGTAAATACGCAGACGCAAATAACGACTGACACCAGAGATCGAGCTGGCCAGTGTGTGTTGACATTTTGCATGAGTGTATGTAGACGTGTGTATGTGCGCGCGCGCGTGTGTGTGTGTGCGTGTTTACGCGTGTGCGTGAGTAAGCTGTAACATGTGCGATGAGGAGAGTTGTATAGTTGAAAGCTGCCAATTAAATAGTTTCCGCACAAATATTAAGAAGATCCCATGTGTTGAAAGTGGAAAACACAGTTACTCTATCCCTACGCCATAACACCTGCCCAATAACTTCTGCCAGCAGTCTTTCACCCCCTCAACCAATGGTGTTATTGGCACTGACTGGCCACGTAGTGATGAACTACCACTATAGTAATCCTCGCTGACCTTTGAACCCCCCCCGGCGAAACACATTCAGTAGACGCATTCTTGCGGATGATTTCTAGGGGAGGAATAATATTTCATCGTGATTTGTCTGCAGGATCTACAGGAGACTTAGTGGACTAAAAGCAGGCCCTGATAACAGCTGGAAAATGTGTCTGCGCTTCAGAGGAGGTGATGTGCTCACGCTGATAACCACAGAGCCCTTCATTTCCTTTCATATCATACCTATTTATCATATATATCATACCTGTCCAAATACGTCAGCTACGTCGCGTGTGACAACACAAGGAAAGATAATCAATTCCCACCATTGATCTCATGCATCGGATCAACCGGAGCCAAGCTGATCAGCACACGAGAAGGTAATCGGTTTGGGCCGTGCCGATCATTTTTCTGTTCGGCGGGTCTCAGTGGAAGACATGCTCAAGGCTCGGTCATAATTCAGGACCTCTTGACCCCTGCAACACATAGGGATCCTCACATTTCAATGGCTGGTTGAAGCAAGCCAGGGCCCCCANNNAGCCCGCCGTCAAATTAACACCCAATGTGGTTTCACTTTGGCAGAGCCACCGAATGACAGGGCGAGGTAAGCCGTTCCCTTACGCTTCCTTCTAGCTTCACCGTGGACATCGGCCGGAAACCTGTCCATTTAAATAAGAAGGGGAAAGAAAAAACGTGAATAAGAGGAGAGAGGAGTGGTGGAGTAGGAGGCATCTGGAACTTCCCAGACAGAGATGAAACGCTACAAGGGAGGAATGCTGAGAACCTAACTGACACATCGGGATCCAATAAGAAATGTATAGAACTAGTGACACATAAGACATCCCGCTGCCCAACCCCTAACACACACCACACACACACACACACACACACACACACACACACACACACACACACATACATACATACACATACACACACCTCATTATTAACTGGCCTTCAAACACAGGCCTAAGAAACAGCACCACTAAGTAGCCAGAAAGGCATTCTGTGACAGCCCTATCGCAAACAGACATCTCTACCCCTCTAAACAGCCCCACTCACCCTCCACCTCAAACATGGCTCATCTGACACAATAACCAGAGGTCAGCACGAACAGAAACAACAAGCTCCAGGGTGGCCTTTAAAAACAGCCAGTCTGTGGCAGGTCAGCTCATTTCTGTTCATATAACGATGGATGGTTGGTGACTGGAGGGGGATGGATGGTGGCTGGATGGGGGATAGATGGAGGTTGGATGAGGGGTGGATGGTGACTGGATGAAGGATGGATGGTGACTGGATGAGGGATGGATGGTGACTGGATGAGGGATGGATGGTGAGTGGATGAGGGATGGATGGAGTTTAGATGAATGATGGATGGTGACTGGATGGGGGATGGATGGAGGCTGGATTGGGGATGGATAGAGTTTGGATGAGGGATGGATGGTGACTGGATGAAGGATGGATGGTGACTGGATGAGGGATGGATGGTGACTGGATGAGGGATGGATGGTGAGTGGATGAGGGATGGATGGAGTTTAGATGAATGATGGATGGTGACTGGATGGGGGATGGATGGAGGCTGGATTGGGGATGGATAGAGTTTGGATGAGGGATGGATGGTGACTGGATGGGGGATGGATGGAGGCTGGATGAGGGATGGATGGTGGCTGGATGGTGCAGTGGTTTTCAGGGAGGGAGAGGGACTCTGCCGCCATGCCTCCGGGGTTGAGGTGATAACAGCATGTCAAGGCAGTGAGGGCAAATGCAGTCTAACTGAACCAGAGTGGGCTCTGCATTCTGCAGAGCCAACACATTTCTTTTAGTGCTGCTTCATGCTTCAAATCTTCAAAGTGACCGAAAATATTTACTCCAAAACCCCAAAATCCCCTTGATCCAAATGTATCACGGTACGTCCTTCAAAAATGCACTGAACGGTAAATACACAAATGTAAATGATGTAAAACCACAGAGTGTGTCAAAATAGGCTGGATACGGTAAAACTGATTGTAAAAATAAAAATGTTCTGGTCTGGTTTTGTGATGTCAACACACGGTTTTGTGATGTGCAATATTTGGTCGGGTTGTGTTTGGTTTATTGTTAGCCACTTTTCACTTCAGTATTTTCTGCATTCACTTATAAGTGAATGCAGGTTAGCATACACAGTGTTACTGTAATTGGCTCAAGAAGTGTCCTCAGGCAGTTATCCCTGATAACAACATCTAATACAGAAATTGTGTGTAAGGATTCGCACAGAGATAACTGGCTTGCTTTCAAGAGGTGGAGCTCGCTCGCCCTGGAGTAGAAACATGGCCTGAAAAATGGCCAGCCTACTCTTTCCCCTGAAACTCATCATCTGCTCTTTGCTCCACCATCTTTATACAAAACGGCCTTATCTCCCATACCTATTTAACACTTCTGCTAAACAGGAAATGCTTGTCTGAACATCTTGTCTGACCAGTGATTGGATTTTTATTGCGTGGAGGAGACTGGACAGGAGGTCATTAGCCTATCAGAGGGACAGAGACCTAACATCACTCTAGCCACTGAGATAGGAGAGGAAGGAACGGGGGAGAAAGGAGAGAGCGAGGGAGAGAGAGAGAGGGTGAAGCAGGAAGACCTGGTAAACACTGGTTCGGTGATGTGGCTGCGGGAATGCGAAAGCGTTTATGCTCCCTTGTTCATTTTTATGTCCCGTCTTATGCATGGAGTCCTGGGTTTAGCTCAACTCACAGATCTGTATCTCCTCAATAATACCACTTTCATGATGCCTCTTAAAGAGGCTCATTATTTCAGCGAGCAGAGCTGGTGCTCCGGGGCTAACAGGCTGCTGGTACAAAAGGGCCCCCGCTGAGAGGGAAGGGACCCGGCCCCAGGGACTGGCTACACACAGGGCCCCCAGTTCAGCCGAAAGTGGTTTTGCCATACACACACACACACACAAGGAAAATCCCACGAATGCATTGCAAAAGTATACGGCTTGTTAGACCGAATGGCGGATAGGGTATTTCTTTTTGGTTATATTTTCTCACACACACACACACACACACACACACACACACACACACACACACACACACACACACACACACACACA
>JAOPJO010000002.1:20782031-20792897 GCA_027123675.1 Molva macrophthalma
AGAGAGAGAGAGAGAGAGAGAGAGAGAGAGAGAGAGAGAGAGAGAGAGAGAGAGAGAGAGAGAGAGCAAAAGAGAGAACCAACCAGCACACACAGGGGCCGGAGGCCTCCCACAGTTAGAGTCATCTCAGACATTGAGAGAGAGACAAGAGAGGGAGAGAGAAAGAGTGCGAGAGAGAGAGAGAGACACACCAGCCCCCCCTCCCCCTCCACACCCCCTTCCCCCTTATTTTTTTTTTTAAGAGAAGCGAAAGCTTTGCCGCTTGCTCACGGGCGTGAGCACAGGCAGGAGGCGCAGGGGGGCCTCAGGGGGCCCAACGGGGCCAGCCCTGCAGGGAGAGCAGCAGAGAGACAGGAAGGGCCCAGCAGAGGACAGACATGCAGCTGCGGCCGCCGCTGTAGAGGCCGGGCTGGGAGCTATAGAGGGAGGTTTTACGTGAGCTGGTCTTCTGGACGGGGAAATGGGGCTTGGGCCGGGACAGCCACTGGATCAGGATGTTGCCGTTCTTGTTCAGGTCCGACGAGCCCTCTGCCGGAGGGGGAGAGAGAGGAGGGGGAGAGGAGGAGGAGAGGAGGAGGATGGGTGAGGCTGGGTTTCAAGACGGGCGAGATGTCTGTGCAATATGTTGTTGTTTGGAATATAACGCTTATCATTTACTTGAATCAGCAAACGTTGGTTTATTTCGGGATTGAATCAAATAAAACTACAAGGAAACAAAATGTTTATCAGAAGCTACATCAAATTATTGTGTGATGTGTCTCAACTACTAATATCTAATCTAGAACACTTCATGCCAATGTTTGTGGTTCAGTCCTATGTGTGTCCTCGTTCTCCAGGAGCGGGACACTGCCAGCGCCCCGGTGCTTACTGGGACAGGGGTCCAGGCGACAGATGCGGATGGTGTCTGGCTTGCTGTCCAGACACAGCCCGATGGTGTTGTCTCTGGTGTGGCACAGGGCCTGACGCTGCTGGGTGCCGTTACCACACGTCACCGAACACTGCACACACACGCACACACACACACACACACACACGCACACACATTCACATGCTAAATATCACAACCTGCAGTGGTTCTTATTCTGATGTAATTAGTAATGCTTTCTACAGGTGGCCTTTTAAAAAAAATAAAATAATGAGATAAAATGTAAAAATAAGACCCCTAAAACAGGCCAAAATAGATAAATATTTTTCCCTAATCAAGGAGTGTAAATGAATCATAAGTCATTCGATAATTAGATAGCGTGAGTGGGAGGGGTTTTGGGAGGGAGGGAGGGACAAAGAAAGAGCATTTTTGTTTTTCTAGCATACATCAGTTGTAGGATGTGATTTTAAAGACAACATTATTGAAATCACTATTGATCAGCATTAACTACAGATTTTGCCCGGGTCATTTTGAGCTCCGAGCTAGTGGATACGCCGCACAGCTAGCCGAGCTACGCTAGCCGAGCTACGCTAGCCGAGCTACGCTAGCCGAGCTACGCTAGCCGAGCTACGCTAGCCGAGCTACGCTAGCTTCGCGTCACACGGCTGCACGGCCAGCTAGTTGTGGACACAACGCCGTTGCCGAGTTACTTTCATTCTGAAAAGCCCCCTTGCCTAATAACAGGGCAGGACTCAAAGTGACACGGCGCGACTCCAGGTGCGTACCTGAGTCCAGGGCCCCACCCTCCACTGGGCGGGGCAGGGCCGTCGGTTGCAGCTGCGCCGGGCTTCCGGGCGGTCGTCGTTGCAGTGTTTGCTGTGGATGGAGCGGGTGGTGTTGTTGTCCGACGGCTGCACACAGCTGACGGAGCGCATCTGCTGGCCAGTCTTGCCGCACGACTTGCTGCAGTTCTGCCACTCCCCCGTCACCCAGCTGCAGAGAGAGGGCGGAGACGTTCTAGCTGGATTCTCTGTTCCGGGGGGGGGGGCGACTGTGGACGCTGTTCACGGAGCCTCGCTTTCTAAATGTCAGCCCTTCGGAAAAAGCCCAATTTTTGGGGGGGGGATTTCTAAAATGAAGCTAGCCACTTTCATTTAGGTTTCATCACCAAGCTGTTGGGGGGCTGACCGTTTGAATGAAAACAGTGTCTGGAAGGAGTAGAAGGACCACATTCGCCACATTCTCCTAAAACATTTATAAATGCATAAGATATAACTCTATCAAACCATCAACGTCCTGGGTGTCCCCCGCACCCTAGCCAGTAGCCTACATAATAATCCATTGCAGATGTGTCAAATTGTAAATCTTACTTGGGGCTCAGCCCGCCTAGAGGTGAATCCTATAATCCTATGACCTCTGGTCAAGTGGAATGTAAAAAACAACCTTTCAAAAGTAATGCAATGATAAATGAGAGGCATCAAAAAACTGAAACTGAAACATCGCAAGTGATTTAGCATTGTGAAACACCACATGACCCAATCCAAAAAAAATTATTTGGTGACATGAACACACTGTTGAGACTTCTTTAAATGCCTCACATTCTAGACAGCATTACCATCACCAATGGCTTTCATGACAACCAGGCTGATCTACATGCGTGTTCTGAGGAGAGCCTACATGGGTGGGGGGCAGGGTTTCTGGTTGCAGTCTCGGATGTCTCCCCTCGGCTTCATGTTGGACTTGTTACAGGAGGTCTTGTGGACCATCTTACTGTCCGCCCGCCTTCGGCAGCCGTAGCGCAGATACTGTTTACCTGTACGGGGAAGTCCATCAAAAACAATGCATTGTAACTATGTGTAACTGTGTACCTGTAACTGTGTAACTGTAACTGTGTACCTGTAACTATGTAACTGTAACTGTGTACCTGTGACTGTGTAACTGTAACTCTAAAAAAGCCTATGACCCCAATGGAAAGTGTATGTAAGCAACAACGGGTTCAATATTAAGATATGGACGAGGGATCATCGATGTTACGTTTTAGATCGCTTGTATTGTAAAAGCCCAACACATTAATCATCAAAACGAGTAGAAATGACATGACAGCTGATATAATATGGCGGCAAAATTCCACAGGCAAAAAAATATTTCCACACGTGCACAACTCCAACTCATACAAAAAACGATCAATCAGTCACACAAATTCATCCAACATTCTGACCTTTTTTATCATAACATATTTATTATTATTACGATTATTGTGATGATACATTCTTCCATGAACAACCAGCCGTTCGCCCACCCCTCCACCCCTGCTGGAGAGCTGGGCGAAAGGGTGGGGGTACATGGAAGAATTTGGCCCTACCTCCACCACAAAGCTTGGAGCAGTAGGACCACCTCTTGGGGGCCCACTCGTAGGCACTGTCCTCCACCAGCATGTTGTCCTGGATGACCGGGTCCACGCTCATCATGTACTTGTAGGACAAGTTCACGTCCTCATCCCCGTGCAGTTGCATCTGAGGGTGAAGATGTTATTCAATTGAATGTTTCGCTGATCTAGAATCACTGAGTTCGTATGGCGTGTGTTTTTGTGCGTGCGTGTGTGTGTGTGTGTGAATTAGCGGACCACCACAGAGAGGTTGTTCAACGAGAAAAACAAGAACACATGATGCATGTTTGCTTATCATTATTGTCATGTCATGCAACTTATATTTACGCTAATATGCTAGTGAATGAATGCAAAACACAACCGAGATTGTGTTCGCACTTACACACGCGTACAAAACCCTGCCTCCAGCAACATGATTGGTCAAAACAAATATGAAGCGAAACGTTCAGCTTTGAGGCCTGATTTGTGATACGAGTTGGTTAGTGCACTTCTGTGCGAATGTGTGTGCGTACCATGATGAGGACTCCATGTGTGAGGGGGCCGTTGGTCTGTAGTGTTTCCTTGTCGTTGTCGTTCCCATACTCCCACTCAACGCCTTTCTCTATGACCGAACGGGATTCTGGGTAATCGTTCTCCCCGTTCAGGAAGAACATCCCTGAGGCCAGGTTCTTCACCGCTGTGGGTGAGAGCAAAATAGAACTCCTAGAATACACTTCCACAACGTCGTTATTGTTCACACACACATGCACGCACGCACGCACACACAAACACACACAGACACACAGACACAAACACACACACAGACTGAGTAGCAATTACTCACTCCACTCTCACTCACTCAACTTTATTTTATTCACTCTCACACACAAACACACACACACACACACACGCACACGCACACACACGCACACACACACGCACACGCACACGCACACACACACACGCACACACACGCACACGCACACACAATGCGGTTGGTACCTAAGACGTGTGCAGTGGCTTTACACTCTTGGATGAGTAGATGTCTGGCTCCCGTGGGGATTTCCAGAACTTTAAGGAAACCTGAAATGAAACACAGAATTAGACTCTGACTCATCCAACGCTCCAGCTCAATGTTGGGACTAAAAGCCTTTGTTAAACCAATGAAAAACCCTCTACTTTTGGTTTCAGCTTCTTTATCCTGCCCTTTGTAGCCACCAGGAAGGAGAAGTGACGGTTGTACATCGCGGTCATGACACATTTCTATTGAGTACACAGGCGGCATCAAGATGAAAGCCTTTTTTCGTTTGTCTTTTTCAGATGTAAGGGGATAGCCCTTCCCCCATTGCCATAGCGTGTAGAATGTTTGTATTCAAGCATTGGACCATGTGCGACAAATCCTCCTCTAGGGGGCGATGTTTAGCTTAGAATGACTATGAAAAGGCCTCGCTGGGGGTTCCAGATTCAAAACAAAGGGAACCTATGATGATGAAAATGATGGGTTATCTCCACCACATTTAGAACGGCCCTCTGGATTTCAACAAGGCTTTTTAACCACATGAATGTGAGCGACTGACTGTACCTTGCTTCTTGGCGATGCGGTTTATGGTGTCCTTAAAGGTCTTACAGCTGGAGTTGTCCCCGTCACACACGCCACACTTGTCCTCCTGCTTGGACGATCCCACAACGCCGTCACAGCCTACTTTCTATCGGTGGAGGGACACAGGAGGCTCAGAGAAGAGAAGACAGGGGGCACCAAAAACACACACCCCGCACACACACACACAAACATATCCGTGCACGCATACGCACACACACACACACACATATCCATGCACCACGCGCCTACATACACACACATGTATCCATGCACACACACGTACACACAAAAACGCACACACACACACACACACACTTACTCACCTCACACTCCCCTCGCACACACACACTGTGGGGGTCCTTGTAGGAGCAGCGCGTTCCGTCCAGAACCACTCTTTGCATGTAGACCACGTCGCGGGTCTCCTTGGACTTGCAGTGCAGGTGGCAGCGTTTGTTAGCTGAGGGACACAAAGCACAAATTATTTACGACTCCCTCTCTTTCCACATCGCCACTGAAGTGGATGTTCTTCAGGGAATAAATGAATACCAGAGAAAGGATTGTTAGTGAACTTAAATCCCCCCCGACATTTGGATTTTCAATTCTGAACATTGGGCAAATGAGGCGGACACCTCAAAAAAAAAGTATAAAAGGAAAGCTGAAGTGGTGAATAGTGAGCGATCTCTGACACAGTGTCCTTTTCAAAACGTCCAGAATTATCCCAATCAATCCTCCTTAACGAAATAATAAATGGAGCAATGAATTGTTTCATTCTGTTTATATTGTACTTCCGAGACCTTTTCAGTCTGTTAAGAAGAAGAAATGGTCCTCCAGGGAGGAACTTTCTGAATCACAGACCTCACAGACTAAATCATCCTGTCTTTGAAGAGTTTTTCCTACCATGGGAATATAATTTTATCTTTGTTTTGTCTTAAAAATATTTGGTCATTACCCAGGATAAGCAGTGAACCAAATATGTTCCAGGAAAATATTTTGGATCTGCAAGTCATTGTAATTCATACATGTTGAGAACATTAAGTTGAGGACAAACATAGCCAGAAGCTGGAAGAGGTTGAGATGGGGATGCTTTTGGTCTAGAGTAGACTTTGGTCCACACCAAAATAGTCATCTAAAAATGCAACAGCAAACATAAACTCACTAAACTAAACGCTTTTCAGACCTTTGGCCACTCAAAGCGCTTCACAATTGTTGCCTCACATTCACTCATTCATACACCCATTCATACACTCATTCATTCACTCATTCATACACACATTCATTCACCCATTCATACACCCATTCAGACACCAATCCATACACCAACAGCCAGCTTGTCAGGAGCAGCCGGGGTCAGGTGTCTTGCTCAGGGACCCCTCGACACCTAGCGAGGAGGAACCAGCAACCTTCCAGTTGCAAGGCAGCCCTCAATGCCTTCTGAGGCACACAATGCTTTTTAGTAGCAGCTCAAATCGGATGTTTAGGTCGGACGCGGCTTTCGTCCTATCAGTTTACTTTGTATTCACTCATTTGTATTTATTCCATTGTTTCACTGTACATATTCAGATGTATTCGCTTTACATTTCCGCAACAGGCTATTTCTACTTCATTCTATTTGGATCCATCTCTTCTGTTTTTCCGACGCTCTTTTACATAGTTTTACCTCGACAGCGTGCAAAACGCTGTGTGCCCGAAATCCAAGCGTTGCACTGCCAATTGTGCAAATGAGAAATAAGGTTCAACTTGGACTTCTTGAGATAGCAAGCCACAAATTAAATTCAATTTCACCTGCCAGCAGCAGCTTTCTTTTTTTTCCTCATGTACACAGTGCGAGCACACACACACGTGCACACTCTCTAAATTGAGACCCTGAAAAGCCTTTCCTGAAAAATGCAGCAAAAAAACAAACTATGACAAGGGAGGAGAGCGATGTAGCCGCGGCCCTCTCAGCGGTGCGGAGCCAGTAGCGCAGCGCCTCAGGATTAGATCAACGGAGACGGATCAGCACTTTTCTCTAGTGCTGCCCTTTGGTCGTATCATAATTGAATATGTGTCACGTGGGGTCACAGACAACACCACTTAAGAGACCGTGGAGGTCAGGAGCGCCAGGGGTGGAGGCAGTGGAGGTGGACTTTGGGATGTACGTTAAACCTTAATATAACCTCAGAAGTGCTTGTTTCACATGTTCCGGTCCATACTTCATAGCAGGAGAGAAAGATAAGCTACAGGAAACAAAGACCAGGTGGAGGGTGGAGGGTGGAGGGTATGGACCAATCAGTTGTGAACTGGGTGGGGTGATTGGTCACCCTCCACCTGGTCTTTGTTTCCTTTAGCTTATCTTTCTCTCCTGCTAAGTATGGACCGGCACATGTGCAAAAAGCTTAGGTTGTATCAAGTGGTTTAACGTCCACCCCACCCAGTTGTGAACTGGGTGGGGTGGAGTGAGCAAGTTCAAAGATACGTGTTGGTTTTGAGGAGCCTCTACAAGACGTGGCCTGTGGTCATTGGCCGGGTATAGGAGCAGAACTCGCGGCTAGAGCCAGAGATTACAACTGGACAGCCAGATGTCGACAGCGCTCAGTGGATTCAGCTGAAATAATATTACTGCAAAGTACAGAATACCATTTCCCTCACCGGGAGTTAACAGTTTGCCCACCTACTGATCACATATAGGCCACTACACCCAACTCCTCCTTACAATCCGGCAAGAGGCCTGGCCAGCATAGTGTTATGTGTCCGCAGACCGTTCTCTTTTACCAGCATCTTTCCATCCATCCATCCATCGACCCATACTCCATCCATCTTTCCATCCATCCATCCATCGACCCATACTCCATCCATCCATCCATTCATCGACCCATACTCCATCCATCCATCCATCCATCGACCCATACTCCATCCATCCATCCATCCATCCATCCATCGACCCATACTCCATCCATCCATCCATCGACCCATACTCCATCCATCCATCCATCCATCGACCCATACTCCATCCATCCATCCATCCATCTATCCATCCATCCATCGACCCATACGCCATCCATCCATCCATCCATCCATCGACGTCTACCCCGTCCATCCCTTCCTCCAGACCCCAGCGTCTCCCTCTGTACTCACGGTCAGTGTGTTCATAAGGCAGCCAGTGGTGCATGTTGTTGTCGAACTCGAAGCGTGGCTCCAGGGCGCGGCACTGCTCCTCCCGGGCGTCGCTGTAGATGTCGTCACACTCGTCGGTGCTGCACATCTGGAACTGGTAGATCGACCCCATGCAGGTGCGACCTCCGTTAGCCGGCCTGGAAGCAGGGGGGCGGGGGGGGCCGCAGATTTAACACATTAGGGGCCGGTCCTCCATATGGCCGCCGGCAACACAAAACGGCCCCAGGATCGCGAGGCTCATGTGTAATGCCTAACACATACCTGGGATTGTCACATTCGCGTGTGCGGAACTGTACGCCCCCACCACAGGTACGCGAACACTGACCAAACTCACTCCAGGACCCCCAGCTGCCGTCCTGCTTGATGATGTCAGGGGTCAGCCAGATGCAGTGACCTTTGAAGCAGTGCTGCCGATCAGACAGAGGGAGAGAACCTTCATGTCTTTGTAATCACAGACGTGTAATCAGAGAGGGCTGCATGGGTCGAATTGTGGATTGTTTACAAATGAATATTGGCTTGCACTGTTTTTTCGACTTTGTCGTTGTAGGCCCCTCAAAATATCAGATTTCCCCCTTAAGCGTCGCCGTTGCTATCCAGAGGACTTCAACTCATACCTTCCCATTGCCGCACATGGTGCCGTCGATGGGGGGGCCTTTCTTGGTCTTGCAGAAGAAGGGGTTGTCTGGGTGGCTGCACCAAAGCTGCTTGCATGGGTCGAAGGTCCGGTACTGCGTGAGGGAACAGAGACACAGGATATTTAACAGACTCAAGCTGAAGCCCCCCCATACGATACACACTTTGCATTCCAGTCAATCCTCCACAATACAAATGCATCCATCGGAAAACAGCTGGAACAACACCACACACAGAAATCTCACAGGAGTCGAGAAGAGAGAATCACGATGGACGTGTTACCAGTAACCAAGACGACAATATATACGACAAAAAGAACTACAGTAGCAGTGGTCAGCAATGTGTTTTGGGCCTTTTGCTTTTACATATCGATTTTTTTTCGTCTGACTTCACTGCTTGACATTTGTGCCACTGCACTACATCACTACATCACTAAATCACTGCACTGCACTCTCCACCGAGAAACACACAAAGGTGGCACCAGACTCATGCAAACCAAACCACATGATGAGGAGAGGGAAGAGAGAGAGAGAGAGAGAGGGAGAGAGAGAGAGAGAGAGAGAGAGAGAGAGAGAGAGACAGAGTGAGAGAGAGAGAGAGAGAGAGAGAGAGAGAGAGAGAGAGAGAGAGAGAGAGAGTGAGAGGGAGAGAGCGAGAGAGAGAGAGAGAGAGACAGAGTGAGAGAGGGAGAGAGAGAGAGACAGAGTAAGAGAGAGATAGACGAGAGACAGAGACAGAGACAGAGACAGAGACGGCCTGTGGACTTATGAGGTCATGGGCCAAAGAGCCAAGGGGAGAGGGGCAAAGGGTCAAAAGGTCACATTTTAAATATGAGCCTCTGGGCTGCTTTGATGACTCACAGAAGACCTTCCTCCCCGCCCCCCTTCACCCTCCCATCTTATCTGGATTCTAAGAATGACTGAGGTGCATGAGAATGCACCCTGATGGTTGACGTAATGTCCCGTTGCCCTTTTCTCTCCCCCTCGTCCCCTGGATTCTTTCTACCATGACCTCCAGTGACCTCTGCAGGTCAGCGGTCAACCAGATACGTTGGAGCCAGGCTTTGGTAACAGACTGGAGGAGCCTGGCCAGGTATTTCACCGGAGAAGAAGACAGAACACTTCTCTACTGGCAGGGAAAGACTCATTTCCACTGGTTCTCTACACCTTTACTGGCCGCTGTGTGAGGCATTAACGAACATGACGAGACTTTTGCTGCTCTGCCAGCTCTATGCGCGCTGCAGCGGTCTGCCTGCGACAGACCGGCCCCGGGTGGAAGGTGGGCCCCGGTGGGTCGTTTACCACCAATGCGGTTCCAACGTGTTTTTATTTCCCTTAGCATCCTGCAGAGTACACGTCACGAATGAAGTCAATGTGTGGAACAAAGAATAAACAACGGCAAAAAACAAAAAAACGTCACGGAACAGCTATGGGTTCAAAACACGATGAAAAGAAAAAGACAAGCAGCCATGTTTTTTTTTTTTTTTTTTCTTCCAGGGAAGTAGGGGTTTACCTTACCTGCGTTCCCGACTGGCCTGCCTTTTGTAGCTGAGGGCGGAGGGTGGGGGAGGAGGGGCATGGATTTGACAAGAAAATAGAGGGTAATCTAGCCATACGTGCAAAGCCATTGAACAAGCCCCTGTGTACCTATCAAGCGGCTGGGTACCCGCCCACCCTAGCCCACCCAAACAACACGCCGCACTCTTCTCTCGGATAGAGGGGAGGAGGGTGGGTGGGAATGTCGGTGGGTGGGTGGGAATGTCGGTGGGTGGGTGGGTGTGTGGGTGGGAAGGTAGCCCTAGCCTGTGGCTAGCAAGATGCTGTGCGGAGGATGCACTTCCTCTACTGTGTGAAGCTCCGTGTCGTTCCTGGACATCCAGCATGCAGATATGGATGCGGAACACTGGCTACTACCGCTACTACTGCTACCACGACAACCACGACGACGACGGCTGCTGCTGCTGCTGCTGTGCGCTGCGTGTGAGTGTGGCTATATCTCTGTGACTTGGATGGCTGCGGCCCGTTGGCGTATCACATCGAGGTAATGGTCGCGTTACGGTTACCTGAGAGATAGAGAGATGGCTATCAAAATCAATTACCTGCTTTTAAGCAGAGATGTCAATCCCCCCACAGTGGCCGGGAGAGGAAAGCAAGGGGGACATCAGAAGGATGTGAATAGCTGTGTGTGTGTGTGTGTGTGTGTGTGTGTGTGTGTGTGTGTGTGTGTGTGTGTGTGTGTGTGTGTGTGTGT
>JAOPJO010000002.1:20816931-20829874 GCA_027123675.1 Molva macrophthalma
CACACACACACACACACACACACACACACACACACACACACACACACACACACACACACACACACACACACTTATTTTTTTGAACTCATAAGGAGTATCGTGATATTTATCATTCTGTAAGGTGACCCATGACTAACGTAATGCTTAGCGCTCACCTTGAAGTCGTAGGTGTAGTTCGTGTAAGGCATCAGGCCGTTCTCGTAGGCGCTCTTCAGCTTGAATCCGTGCGTGATGCGGCCGTTGGACGTGCTGTTCTTGCCGTTGCAGTTGAAGTTGGTCAGGCTGTCGCTGTAGCGCAGCTCCTTGAAGTCCTTGTGGGTGCAGTCCACGCCGCCTGTGCTCAGGTACTCCACCACACCTGGGGAGAGGAGGAGGAGATCAGCCTCATCCGTCCTCCACCAGCGCCGCTGGGGTGAGGGAGAAGCCCTCCGCCGTGTAAACACTGCTCTCCTTGCTACGGCCACTCACCAGAGTCCGGCAGGGAGTTGAGGTCAGCGCACAGCACCAGCGGGATGGCGTTGGTCTCCCCCGACACCGAGGAGAGCTTGAGGCTGCGCGTGGCCTTGTCCACGATGTTCTTCACCTCCGACAGGAACATCATGGTCTGGACCAGCTTGACGTCGGAGAACTCCGGGTCCCAGTGCATGTGGGCGTTGGCCACCAGGAGCAGCTGCTTCTCCATGCCGTGGAGCGCCTTGCCAGCTGAGGGAGTGGAGGTGTTAGAGGGGGGAGAGACGGCATCAATCACTAGAGTGCCTGCTCCTACCCTCACAGAGGAGGTGCTGGGTCCCATAACATAGGGGGACAAGCAGTCCTGTACCATCCCAGAGTCCATTCGATTCATTAAAGCGAGGGTAGACCCTTTTTAAAAAAAATAATCTGGCATCTGGGGCTGTTGCAGGCCTATTATAAACCTGTCCAATCATTAAATTCAGCAGGAAGGAAATTATTGGATTGCTTACTTGCGTCTACCTACCTACCTACACACACTCTGCCTGTGCACTCATTTCACATGACCGGAGTCTTCCACAAGGCTAGGCAGACCTATTGCTAAAGCTAGCGAGCTACACATGCGTTTTGGGGGAGAGGCTTTGTATGGCTTTTGTGCCACCAGCATATTGCATGCAAATTGTGGGAGGGTTACTTTTGTGCACACAAAAGTTATTTTGCATACATTTATTTCTAGGTGTTGATAAGTGCCACCATGGGTCATGTTATCAAAAGGGAATATGCATTTTATAGTAAAAGCTTGAGGGCAGGGGAAATGCTCACAATTCACAACGAGCAATCCCAGAAGCAGATCTTGTAAACTGCCATTAGTTTGTCCCTGTGCATGAGGGAACCGTCACACCGGAACTGACCCATGAACCAAATCAAAATGGAATTGGGACGAAGGGATACATGTATAAAGTTGAATCCAATTTCCATACTTGTGTTTTCATGTACCAAGAGCGTTTGCAAGTTGGCAGGGAAATCAGATCATGGCCGAGCACGTTTTATTTACTGTAGCATTATAGTAATGGAACACCAACAAAATCAATCTTGTTTGTTAGCCTTAAACCTAAAAGCATCTTTCCATCAGTGCCACCCGGTTAAGAAACTAGGCTAGGCAGACCTATTGCTAAAGCTAGCGAGCTACACATGCGTTTTGGGGGAGTGGCTTTGGAGGCCTTGGATGATTTCAGTTGGATACTTCCAAAATCTAGCTTACTCTGGCTGGTTTCTCCAAATTGCCTACCCTAGCTTTAATGAAAGGCAGACAGAGGTGATGTTTATAGCGGTTTTATCCTGTACAGGGGTGGGGGGGGGGATATACCTGCGTAAACTTTTATGTTTTCATGATGGCTTTTAATGTTGTGTATATACTGTACGCAGCATGTTTGTATATGTCTAATTGTCTCATGTCTGTTTATGTACAGAACATTGTGTCTCAGGACAATTTTCAGACCAAATCAGACAAATAATGTGATATCTTATCCTACTCCTACCTGTGGTCAATAGTGACTGAAATTGGAACAAACAATAATGATTTTTTTTGGTACCAAAGCTTTGACCGTTGTCAACATGCCCTATGCATGCTTATCACCAGGTCATGTGTTTAGAACTATTGAGTTATCTTGATTTTATCCAATTGATGTTGAACACAATTGAATGTTTCATAGTGAAGCTAGAGACGCAGTAAGACCCAATCGCAGACTGAGCATCGACTGCTACACGCTAACTTTGTTAGAATCTAAGCTCTTGTACTGAAAGGCATACAGGATTCCATTAAGGCCCAGCAATGTCATTTGATAACATTTACCATTGTCCCTAGAGCTATAGAAGCAATGACGTCATGTTCAGAATGACATCGTGGTCATCATTTGGGAATTGACATAAGTAACGTCAACATAATTCTATACAAATACTATAGAATACTTAATATGTACCTCTTTATTTGAACTTAACACGCCCATTTCAACTTAACACGCCCACATTCAAAGCAAGAGCCTTGAGCAAATACGGCAGTTAGACTTGAATACCAATAGCCGAGCACTTCCCTAAATATCGGTGCCATTGACTCATTATCACCGAACATAAAACCGTTGGTGTATTACTAGGAAGTCTGGACATGTCCTGGGCCCCAACGCAACACTTGGGGACATGAGGGTCGTCTACTCACAGGAGAGCTCCATCATTTCCTTGCGGACCTCCAGAAGGACCGCCACGCCGATGTTGTCCTTGGTCATGACCCGGTTCAGCATGGCCTCCGAGCCCTCCGAGTTAGCCATGGCCAGCTGGTTGAACTCCACCGTGTGCTTCTGCACCACACTGAACCTGGAGGGGCGAGGATCAAGGAGAACACCGTTATTAAGCGGTAACCAAGGGCTCTGGGAATAGAGTCTCACGTCAAACAGAACATAAACGATGGGTCCGTGATGTACTCAAGTGCTCAGAAACAAGCTTCTGGCCGCACACGAGTGTAATCATTCGGTTGTGAAGAATGCAGCGCACGCAAGAAACGACAGTGACGCAAGCCACATCTGTTTTTCGGGGTATAATCAAGTGTCATCATTTCGCAGTGCCGTGCAAGCCAAAGCAATTCCACTACATAACATTTTAGTAGCACGTCTTTCTTTATTTCCTGAATTTCCCTCTGGGTATTAACAAAAGGTTTCTTATCTTTAAGTTCTTTCTTTGAAACCAGCTCTACTAAAGTTTTTAATGGTGGTGGTGCAATTCAAATTGTGGTCATTTGACGTTAATATCGCTATAAAAGGACTAATATCTGAAAGAACTGCGTCGTTTCATTAAGCTTTGCATCACAACTGAAAAAAATCTACCTGTCGGGTAACCCAATGATCCAGGTCGACAGAGATTAGAAGGGATTAACACATGGAGACATGGAGGGATGGTAAATAATGCAACTAGTTACTTCTCCGTCTTGTAGAAAACCGCACATCCGTCCACGTGTTTGCGGTCCGACTCGGACATCGTCCTGGCGCGCGACTTTGGGCTGAAGAATCCCTCGTAGCCCTGCTCCTTCAGCTCCGGCAGGAAGAAGCTGTAGTACTGCTCCGTCTCCACTTCCTGGAGACGGCAAACGGGTGTGTCGGGGTAAACGGTTAGCACGACCGGCGTGGGTCTCGGATTACAGTGCAGTAGCCGGTTTCCAGTGAAGTATCCAAATACATTATGTTGGCATGAACACTATATACACATGCACAGTGGTGGGAGAGTGTAGGTCCCCGTAGCTTTCCTTTCCAAGAAGTCACGTTCATCGACAACCCCGTACCTGCAAGCTGATGATGTCTGCGTTGCAAGTCAGGATCTCCTGCATGATGGACTTCTTCCTGTACTCCCAGTTCAGGGCCCAGGAGGGACAGTAGCCATACAGCTGTCGCGTGGCGTACTTATCACACAGCACATTGTAGCACATCACAGAGAACAGCGCTGGAAAACACAAGAGGGACAACATTGGCTCAGGCGCAATCTTACACTTTTTTTGCGGTTGGACTGGTGATCCATAATCAATATGCACACTAAGTCTTGCCTTCAGTGGCACGTGACCCACTACCCCGTCATAGGGATCGAGTTGCCAGGAACTATACATTCACTCTGCACATGTCTAGCCGCTACAACACCAAGTTAGGGTGTGAATTTCATACCACAAGTATATTGCATGCAAATTGTGGGAGGGTTACTTTTGTGCACACAAAAGTTATTTTGCATACATTTATTTCTAGGTGTTGATAAGTGCCACCATGGGTCATGTTATCAAAAGGGAATATGCATTTTATAGTAAAAGCTTGAGGGCAGGGGAAATGCTCACAATTCACAACGAGCAATCCCAGAAGCAGATCTTGTAAACTGCCATTAGTTTGTCCCTGTGCATGAGGGAACCGTCACACCGGAACTGACCCATGAACCAAATCAAAATGGAATTGGGACGAAGGGATACATGTATAAAGTTGAATCCAATTTCCATACTTGTGTTTTCATGTACCAAGAGCGTTTGCAAGTTGGCAGGGAAATCAGATCATGGCCGAGCACGTTTTATTTACTGTAGCATTATAGTAATGGAACACCAACAAAATCAATCTTGTTTGTTAGCCTTAAACCTAAAAGCATCTTTCCATCAGTGCCACCCGGTTAAGAAACTCATTTGCTGCTTCATACAAAACGACAGCATTGACAAAATGCAGAGGGCAATATGCTTCCAGAAGCCTGGATGTAGTAGGAATTAATGGCTACAATTTAAAAACATGTTTCATTAGCTTTAGGGAATTGTATTTAAACATTTGTTCAGGGCAAGTTCATGCTAGGCTTTGGCCGAGGTGAATGAAAATTTGATATTTAACAGATAACTCTCTTCCTGTTCATCTAAGCTTCTACCACAATTTCTTCATGTCAACATTCCTGGTTGAACAGACTTGCTAAATAGCGCCATATATTCTGACAGTGCCAAAGAAAACCAAAAGCACCTATGGCACAGGCAGTTCACACTGTGTCCCTATCCATGTGGCATAGAAAATATTAAATTAATATTATAAATTATACCATTTTGGCTTCCGGTGGAAAAAGAAATGTGGCAGTCTGACAAGCCTTTCAGACTATGAAAAAAACAACATCAACCGGTTTGACAAGAATTTGCATGCATACAGTACTTGTGCCCAGCAGGGTTGTTACTCTATGGCCACCTCCTGTCTGTACATCGAGGCAGTTATTCACACATGCCTGTGTGAATGAAGATTGAAGACAACTGCCAAGTTAATCTACTGACACCATCACACGCATGTCATTCATGTCATTGCATATCGCCGTGGATTCGAATAACAATTGCGATCAGGATGTATATCTGTCTCCGGCTGGTAGTGGCTTGAAACTAGCCACGGGTTTACGTTCCACACAAGTGATGTTTAGTTTGCCTATGGCGGACCTTACCTGAGGCTCGTGTCCGGTCTGGCTCGTTGAGTGCGATCCATGACCTGGCTGGAGGCTGCTCTGTTGGTTCTGTCACAAACACAGAATCCAGGGTTAACAGTTGGTTCTGTCACAAACACAGAATCCAGGGCTAACGGTTGGTTCTGTCACAAACACAGAATCCAGGGCTAACTGTTGGTTCTGTCACATACACAGAAACAAGGGGTCAAACATTGCTTTTTAAGTCACAGCATGCTGGTGGCCGCAGTTTCACTATTCAAAACACGATTTGGAAATACTCAGATTCAACAGGGGGAACAACATCTGGAGTACTCACGTCGCTTAATGGCTCCCGCCAGGTTGTCCAACAGGTAGTTGAGCAGTCGGCGCGTTCCATCCGGTTCCTGGTAGAGGCTCATGATCTCTTGTGCTAGTGGGTTTCCTGGCAGAGCCAACATACACCACACTGAGCCTCGCCAACACAAACCTCAGGTACGGCCTAAAAGTACGATTCCAAACATCAACTCACCTTTCAACCCTAACGTTTGTAACTGGAACAGTTTCCCCAATTCAAAAGGCAGGACCCGCAACTGGTTGTTATTTAAAAGAAGTTCCCTGTTGAGCAGAAACATTGGCCTTAGGAATGAGCAGAGCACAGCCTTTCAATCAAGCAATAGAATAATAATACAAATTAGGAGCACAACTTCCACTAATCCAGGGTTTAAAGGCTTATAGTTTGAGGGGATTGGATGCACATTTGGGGTAGAATGCTTTTCACCTGAGCGACACTATGTTTCCGAGCTCTGTCGGCAGGCTCCTGATTTTGTTGGACGACAGATCCAGGTAAACCAGGTTGTGTAGTTTGGCAATGTCTGGCGGGATGCGTGACAAGGAGTTGTCACTGAGGTGCAGGGCAGTGAGGTGGGTCAGAGACCACAGGGCTGTACTGAGGCTTCGTACTCGACCTGTAGGCATTGTGTAGAGGAGACACACAGGACCCTTAGCTGTAGACTTAGATGAACGGTATGCCACCCTGGTGGTCGGTGGGAGGCTTCAGTGTGCATCAGATGCAGTCAAATGTGATTACTTGTTCACATTTTCATCTGAAGTTCTTGCACATTAAAGGGACCCAAAATGAATTGGTCATATTCTCAACAAACTTTATATATATTTTTTTCCCTCAATTAACTGTCACACTCACCACTGATTTCAAGTTCAGCCCAGTATGACTTCTTCCCGTTGGCTGCCTCCTCGGTCGACATAATTGTATACATCCGCCTAGGGTCTGGCGGGTCATATTTTTCCTTGGGCATTCCTGTACTGCAGGGCAAATAATCTATATCAAAAAGACGTGTATATGGTAGATACTGACAAGTATGTTTCCTGAAACCTTTGAAGAATGCATGCATGCAAAAAAGTGTGGGATCCAGATAGCTACAAATAGGTGTTGAAAAGCTAGAATTTGTGATGACATTTACAAACTAGCAACACATTTCTAGTTCTGCACTGAAGGAGCAGCAGCACGTGTTTCCAAACATCAATGTTTACTTCATTAAATACAGAACGGTAATTGGGCTTTAACCAGACCAAAGCTGTTATCCACATACAATCAAGTTACATACGAGACAATATAATCCCCCGCCATCAAAACCGCAAAGTTGTAATTAAGGAGCGATGCAGTTGACAACACAAAGTCTCTTTCCATTGTAGCTTAGCAGGTTAGTTCATCCTCACCCAGATAGCTACCGTCAGCTAACACACTAAATAAAGCAACCTCACTAGCTTGTGTGCTAATTCAACACTAGAGGTGGTCCAAATAAGATCCTCATGGTTCACGCACACCACGGTCGGTTGGCATGGCAAAATAAACATTTATTTGCAGATAAAATGTACATTCGATGGTTACATAATGCCCGTACACTGGCTTGCGCATTTTGGACTAGGCCAGAAAACAGCGTATTATGTAGCCAACGCAGGCTAGCTCGCCACCGCCGCCGCTGCTGAACCAGCTAGCAAACAGGGCAGCTATATGCTACATAGCGTAGCCCCCTGCTTGTTTGTGTGAGCGGAGCGATGCTATTTAAGTTAGCATAGTGCTAGCTAGCCCCCCAAAAAAGCTAACTGCTCCTATTTTTTTCTTTCGCCAAGATTGACTTCTCTCGAATAAAAAAAATATTCGAAAAACATTCCCATCGCATAGGACGAGTGGTTTGAAACCGAACTTCTAACGGAATCCAATAGTCCACAGTTAGATAGCAAAGTGTGGTTTGTACCTGCAAGAGCATACCAAATAGCGAGGACGACTGCGTGTTCTCTTTTGTTTTCTAGCTACTTCACTCGCTTCCGCTGCTGCTGCTGTATCATGGCGACTGTCAGTTTTTTTTTTCTTCCTGCCAACGATAACAGCCCTGAATCCTATTGGCCCGCGTCGTCAATTGACCCAGCTGTTGTCGTAGAGTAAATACTTCACTGATGAGTGTTGGAGTATGGAATGGTGGACGGGGACACCCGCACAGGTGCACAGAAAGCTGTCACATCATGTACTCTTATTTGCGACGTAGGACCTACGTTTCCAGAGACCCAGCAATCTACATTGAAAACGAGTTTACTCAGACGCATTTTCATTTCTAATGTTAGTTGTCCTCGAATTATGAATAACTTTTAGAAATATATGTAACTGAGTAAGATTATTCAATGTTATTATGCCCTTCTGTGTTTAGATGTCCCTGCAATTATATGCATGCAAGTAGATCTAACCTGAACATACCATTTGTTTTCTTACCTTTCCTGTGACTAATAAGACCATCCATGCCATGAGTAAACAGTTGTGTAACTACCGTGTTTATTGCACTTTTTACTTCAGCATATGACATATTAGTTTTTAAAACAGCAGATCCTGCTTTATATAAATAAATTATTGATTACTTAGAAACTACTAATATAATCACATTTTACGATGTAGTCCTGTAGACATTTTTCCTTAGAGTATACAAATATACATTTAATTAAGACATGCACATTCCAACAAACAACACGTGAACTTGAAATTCCTCTTTCTGATTGGCTGGAATTGTGCCACTCAGAGAGAGACGTTACCTGGCCCTAACTGTGTTTGATACTGGTTTGGCGACCCTAAGGCTGACAGACGTCTAGCAGGTGATCCTGAAGGTAACTGAGGGATTCTTCGATGTGATCCGGCAAGTCTTGGCCCAGGTCTGCCCGGGATCTGGACAGCAAGGACTCCACGGCTTCACAAACGGCAAGCCTGGTCACCATGTCGTTTGGCAAGGTGATCGTGGCGCGCTCGCATGTCTCTGTGATCGGGCGTCGCAGGTCACCTGGAAGTGACCGGTGGACCATCAATTAGGTCTCACCAGAGAGAACAACAATGCGGACTCGAAGTTTCTTGGAAGCACTTTTGACTGGCTCACCTTTGTTCACCTTGTTATAACTGAGCAGTAGCATCCACAGTAGCTCGACCAACTCCTCCCATTTTGGCCATCTCTGAACACCGTCCTAAAGGAGGCAGTGCTTATGGATCAGCTTCTCTCTAGTCTCTCGCTTGCCTCGTCCACCATCTTGTATATTATTAGCATGTATGTTAACATCATCAGGTTAGCCGGTTTTCCTTTTGGTTTATATTCTATGCTTTGAATATATAAAGCATATGTTATCTTTTCTTAATAATTAGCATGAAGTGTGTTTTCTTCCTTTTATTGTGTTATGTAAAGTAGTTTTAGTTGCCTTAATGTATAATATGTGCTTTAGAGATATTCCTGGCCACATTGCCTGTTGTTTGAACTATAGATGTATTATTATTGACGATGACACTTAGCCTTGCATGGTCAACAATTGACAAAAGAGAGTCAAGCAATTACCGATGAGTTACAGGTTATACTAGACATATAAGCTGTCTTTATAGTCACCGTAGGCTCCTGACTCGGGGTGCCGTGCTTCAGAAAGTGGAGCAGTAGACTGAGGGACATGGGCAGGGATGTCTTCTCTGGGCAGCTGTGCTCCAGCAGGTGCTGCAGCAACTTGCATTTCAGAAGCTCGCTCTGCAAGCTATCAAGTAACAGCTTCCTATGTTGAAGGCAGAGACAAAAGGCATCCAAAAAAAGTTTGAGAGGACAAACCCGCTTCGAAAGGTGGGGCTCAATCCAATAGTGTATCGATGACATAACACCCTTTTTTCTGCACAGACACCTTTTTTTCCGCCCGCAATCACACCGTTTTAAATCTTTCCCGGCCACAACCTCTAGAGAATCCCCTCACAGAATCAAATGTGATTTATTGGTGAGTAGATACAGCCATGGAATGCGTCATGGTATGGTGAAGCAAGGAATCGAAACCCATACAAAATTCAACTGAATAGTAATTGACCCCCCCGCTCACCTGTGGGATCTCAGTGGCACCACAATGAGGAGCATGTGGAAGAGCTCCTGGGACAGCCTCGCTGCGCTGAGCACTGGAGAGCAGTCCACCTCCAGCGCCATGCGGAGCATCCTCTGGAAGACTGACACCATCCTGGATCAGAGACTTAACAGTGAGCTCGAACCCTCATAGCGGTCACACAGAAAAGGAATGAGTCCAATATTGCGGAGTTTGACGGAGACGTGTCTGAAGTTCACCTGATGTGATCATCCGTTTCTCTGGACCCTTCGTCACCGCCCCCACCGGCTGTTGATTTCATGATGGCAGCGCACAGCCACCTGATGACCTCTCTAGACAAGGTAAACAAACATAGAGGATAACATTTGATAGTGCAGCACACATCTTTTAAACATTATACCATGAAGTAGGAAAGTTGACTTTTTCACCTTGTTAGCTGATAATATTTTTACTGATCTCGTCCCCGGCAGCCCTACTATGTTAGTGCAGAACTTCTGGGGGGAGACGGCAAAGAGCTTGGGCTGGAAACCAAACACTGCAAGTTATGTATTGTTTCCTGGTCCGTTATGGAGATACTCTACCGAAGAAAACTAATTTGTGAGAGTGGATGAAGTGTATTTGTACATTGGTTAGTCTACATAGTGTTGATCTTTCATAACTTTAGTATCTTTTGTAACTTTCATATATTTTTTATCTTTCCCTTTTTTCGCCTGTTGCTTTCATGTTGTTTATTCAGTATCGTTGGGCAAGATTCGGCATTCTTCTACCTAGTTGATTTGATAGGTGGTGTGTGGCAAACTAAGCTGTGAGGCCGCCGTGGTCTGAACAGAGTTTAGAGTGCCAGTACTGGAAAGGCTTTCAGCGTAGTGGTCCGATGAAAGTCAAGTTGGTAAATGCCAGGGCCGAATTACTTTTCTAGTCACTGTTGTTACTTTTCTAGTCAATGGTTCCACTGATTGGAACCATTTCAAGTGGTCTTAAATCCTACGTGAAAAAAATCCTAAGTGCATTGCATCCATTTGTTTTCACAGAGTCAATTCATTTCAACATCATGGTTCACCACTTTCCTCAAGAAGTTCTTCCAAAATGTCCAACGTACCTGACTTTTGTGATCTGAGAGTTGCATGACAAAAACACCCTGGCTATCGACTGTTTGAGGGCAGCGGAGGAGAGTTTGGTTCTGAAGTCGTCCTCCATCGTCCGCACCACGTACTCCAGCAGCATCCGAACCACCTCACATCGGTGTCTTTTGGCGGGGTCCTCCTGATGGACATGCAGAATATAACATTATGTGATGACATGGATCGTTCAATGAGTCGCGTGTGTGGCTGTGCAACAAGTCCTCCAACCTGGTTGTCCATGGTTGAGGTCAACAGCTCCCAGTCCCATGGAATGGTGGTTTTGTCCGTCCTGTGGTGTCTGTAAACAGGAAGTACAAATGCAATTCAAAGATGAAAACAAAAGAGAAGGGAGCAGGAAAATTCGAATGCAAAACATAAAAAATCTCTATAAAAAAACAAATGTTCTTCTGATTCATGTATCATCTTCACAGCAGACAAAATCGATCTCTGAACAACTATTGGTAGCAGCTAATGTAGCAAAAGATGCATAATGCAAACCTTAATTTGGTTCGGAATAACTATAGAAATCTGGAGCCCATTTGGTAGTTTAGCACTGTATCTCTGGACTCTCTTATCCCACTATATAAAAGAATATTGATGTACTTCTCAATAAACTCTTAAAAAGGTCTCAAGTGGTCAGCATAAAAGGTACAAATAAATAACAGCAATGAAGTCAGTTATAATCAAATAATAATGTGATAATCCTGGCCAATTGTGTGTACTTGGAGAACGGGCCTTATATTCACCTAGCAACCATCTTGAATCCAGAATTCCACATTCAGTTAGCTAGCGAATAAACCAGATGGAACCGAGATACCCTTTTGGTGAATAAGGCCCATTGAGTCATCTTCCTCACCTCTGCGTCTTCATCAGCAGGTCGAAGGCCTGCACCCGGAGGTGCAGTTGGCAGCGGGGTCCCAGCAGGATGCCTCTCAGCAGGTGGGTGGTGATGTCCTTGGGGGGGTAGAACCCGGGCTGCAGCAGGTCCGACAGCAGCTGGACCGTGCCCTCCGGCAGGCTCTCCTCGATGGTGCTGTAAACCAACCTCAGGCTCTGCCTGTGTAATAGCTGAGCCGCATCAAAGCCCCCGTCCTCCTCTTCATCCATATACTGGGAGGGGAGCGTATATATAAAAAGGAGAGTATACATTGACGTTGTTAGTGCCATTATAGCAGGGCCTCAACCCTAGCATACATTTTTAATATTGAATAATCTGTTATAATAATTTACAATCCAAACAATAAAATGTTGGCTTATATTACTTACTATATTACTATGTGACAAGATAAAACAACCAAATAAGATTCCTTTTTATTGTATTAATATTACACAATATGTACTATGTATGGGGACGGAATAATCGAATAAACGAATTACAACTAAAAGTGGCGGCGCTACATTATAGAACAGACTAGAAGAGAGTGCGTCAAACCTGGTCAGCGGCTGGTTGAGCCATGAGCTTCTGAAGGCTGACCGGACACACGTAGCTTCGGTCCTCCTGCCCAGCAGTCCTGAAGGACTTATCTTCATACATCTCTTCTACGTCGCTGCCGTCGTGCCAGTTTACCAGCACTGGACTGGCATCGAGGAAGACAATGTCTTCCTCGTTGCAATATGACTCAGTCCTGGCTTCGGGAAGGTACCAGCCCTTGCTGTTGACCAACCTCACAGCGTCACCAGAAATGCTGTCACACAGGTTGTTGGCAGAGCTACTCAGGCCCACATCCTGTTCCACCTTGCACGTTTCTCTCATTGCACTCTCCACCTGCGGAGTGTTGTCAGTGATGGGTGCCTCGTTAACTTGGCTTTTAATGCCATGAAAGGATTCTGAAGTTGTTATGTACTCTGGATATTGTAATACTGAACTCTCCACATGTGGAGTGTTGTCAGTGATGGGTGTCTCTTTAACTTGACTTTTGATACCATGAAAGGATTCTGAAGTTGTTATGGACTCTGGATATTGTAATACTGAACTCTCCACATGTGGAGTGTTGTCAGTGATGGGTGTCTCTTTAACTTGACTTTTG
>JAOPJO010000002.1:20843564-20848564 GCA_027123675.1 Molva macrophthalma
CCCCTCTCGCTCACAAACACACACTCTCTCTCTCTCTCTCTATCTCTCCCCCGTCCCTCTCTCTCGTGCTCCATGGCTCTCTCTCTCTTTCCTTAAGTTCAGTGATGGGTTGGACCTTGTGGTGATGTCACTCACTTTACTCCTGCATGCATGCGCACACATTCCGTCGGCGGCTCGGGTCGCACTTGTCTCGCGCAATGTGTGCGTCTCCACAATGTGAACCTCGAAGACGCACTCAATGCATGTCTGTGGAACAATGACCGCCGTGGACACATGGTTTTTGAACTCTGTCCGCTCGAATTGTGTTGGATATGTTTGGAACTCCGAGAGCGCGCCGTTCGTACTAAGGACCTTTTTGGATGAGTGGCGATGAGGTATGAGTCCGCATGGACACCTCTGTTAACATATTTTATACACGCGCTCTGTATATAGCCTACATATATAATTTTATTGGATTAGAGTATACAATTTAACGCAATACATTCTACTGAAAAAGCTGCAATCCCGTGCGTCATTTTGCCGCCCCGTTGCGAAGGAGGCTGCAACAATAACAATCATGACAGACGAGGACACTACGAAGTCATAATGGATTTAACGCCACTTAACCTGTCCACGGACAACGGTACCAGGGATGAGAACGCGACGAGCGCACCGAATGCTCTGCCTCACACGGAGGTGGGCGCCGCGCTGATCATCCTCGTGGTCATCTTCATGGTCTCGGTGACTATCGTCGGGAACGTGCTTGTGATTGTCGCGGTACTGACCAGCCGTGCTCTCCGCGCGCCACAGAACCTTTTCCTGGTCTCCCTGGCGTCCGCCGACATTCTCGTTGGCACGCTGGTCATCCCCTTTTCCCTCGCCAACGAAGTCATGGGCTACTGGTACTTTGGCAGCACCTGGTGCGCCTTCTACCTGTCGCTGGACGTGTTGTTTTGCACCTCGTCCATCGTCCACCTCTGCGCCATTAGTTTGGACCGCTACTGGTCGGTCACCAAGGCGATGAGCTATAACTTGAAGCGGACGCCCAAACGCATCAAAACGATGATCGCCATAGTGTGGGTCATCTCCGCGGTCATTTCTTTCCCGCCTCTCCTCATGACCAAACACGACGAGCGCGAGTGCCTGCTGAACGACGAGACCTGGTACATCCTCTCCTCGTGCCTGGTGTCTTTTTTTGCCCCCGGTCTTATCATGATCCTGGTCTACTGTAAGATATATAAGGTCGCAAAGCAGCGCTCCTCCACGGTGTTCGTGGCCAAGAACGGACTGGAGAGGCAACCCTCGCAGTCTGAAACCTGTTTCGTCAACAGGAAAGACCGGTTCGAGACGGAGAGTCCGAGCAGCCAGAGCTCCGGTAGCAACCAGCCGAGGCAGGAGGAACTGGACGATATCGACCTGGAGGAAAGTTGCTGTACATCATCGGACAATAAGCCGCGTAACCACCGCTTTAGTAAACGGAGGAAAGTGGAGGGCGCCGAGTGCTGTCCGCGCCAAAGCTGTCGCCTGTCATGGGCCTCGGCGCGCGCCTCGCAACTCTTTCTGGAGCAGAAAAGCGCACCCGCCGCGCGCCAACAACTGGCGGTGGCAAACAAGACCAAAGTGGCCCAGATGCGCGAGAAGCGTTTCACTTTTGTCTTGGCAGTGGTGATGGGGGTATTCGTACTTTGCTGGTTCCCGTTTTTCTTCACGTACAGCCTCCACGCCATCTGCAGAGACAGCTGCTACGTCCCAGACGCGCTGTTTAATGTATTCTTTTGGATAGGCTACTGTAACAGCTCCGTCAATCCCATAATATACACTATTTTCAATAGGGATTTTAGAAAATCATTCAAGAAAATCATCTGCAGGGCTTCCAAGCGCACGTGAGAACAATGGCGTATAGACTAAATGACGTTGGGGGAATAATACCAGTGGTTCAGGATTTGAAAAAGACTGGAGTCGTTTGATATGGACAAGGACCCGAACCCTTCAATGTAATATCCTATCATGGAAAACGTGTTTTGTGCAGATGTTTAATTGTTGAATAATATGTGAAAAGATTGAACACTATTAAAAATGAACACAATATCTGTTCAAATGATCAGTCCTGTTTTAATCTATGACTTAATTTCAGTTGTGGTAGGCATAGGTCAAGGTGTTAAATATAGGTCACTTTATAATGTGTGTGTGGATAAATATTTGATGTTGCAGTGAGCAGAGAAAATATGGAAGTTCAGAGTTGGAGCAAGTCATGATGTGAGATTCCTAGCAATCATCAGGTGTTATGAGTTCAAATATCTGCAAGATTCATCTTTTTCAAGAGAAATATGTGCCAACAAGCACTGTGTGTGTGTGTATACGTTGTTTTGTGTGTATGTTTGTGTGTTTTTCATGTGTGTGTGTCTGTGTGTCTGTCTGTCTGTAACTGTCTGTCTGTGTATGTGTATGTGTGTCTATGTGCGTGTCTGTGCGTGTGTGTGTGTGTGTCTGTGTGTGTGCGTGCATGTGTGTTTGTGTGCATTCGTGTGTGTGTGTGTTTGTTTCCTGTCTTTTCAGACTGTGGAAATGTCTGGGGGTCTGAGCAGGAATACTCAGTGTACAAAACCGCATTTAATTTCCCCATATGACAAACATCTGAAACTCGGGTGTAATATCGGAGGAACATATAGGACAAAACACAACTCCATCTTGTTCAGTCAGGCTCTATTGCTCTCTTCATAGAGCTGGCCCAGAGTACTGAGTCAGCAGGTCTATCCCACACCGATTCTGCCCAGCAGTAGACCAGTAGACGGCCCACACAATTTCCAAGGCAAGACCTGTGCCTGTGCTTGCCTATCATTTAGTGCAGCATGATTTTATTTAGAAGGTTTTTATCTTCCACTTTATTTGTAAAGTGATGGGAGAGAATGTATACAAATATGACCAAAAAAGAGCTTTCGAAGAAGCTGACCAAGTGAAGGAAACAAACACAGGGACATTCGTGACTTGTTGGACCAAATTGTGGACACAAGCAAACAAAGGCAGGCCTTGAAAGAAAAGAGGCGGTTTCTGATTAGAACACACATTCACCGATATTAGCACGTGAGCCAGAGTTCATACGCAACCAAAGTTGCCTAACGTTCCCAGAACCTTATGACTTTATTCATTATTAGGCATTATTCAAACTCAAAATCCATCAAAAAGCATATTAAACATCATTTGCGTATCATACGAGGTTACCACTGGCAAATTATAACATTATTACTTCTAACATTCCTATGCAGTAAAATAAAAAATACTAAAATGAAAATACAAAAATTCCTACGTATACAAATGTTCAGAATGGGATGAATAATAACAGTGTATATCAGTAGGGAGGAAGGGAAGGGAGGCCTATGTTCTATTTTTCATGACATGAGAAGGTGAGAAAGTGGTCTCCGAGCAGAGAGAAGAAGGGGCCCTGTCTGCAGCGCCTGTATTGCTTGAAAGGGTGCAGGGGGTAATGTATAAAGTATTAATATCCACCTCGCAATGTTTTTACAGGAACTCACGTGTTTCCAGCTGAAGTGGGATGACGGCCCTGGTAGTTGCAGTTTGTAAAAGTTGTTTGGTGTAGTTTTGTCTCCCCCCCTACTCCCCCCACACAGAGAGATAGTGAGAGAGAGGGAGAGAGGGAGAGAGGGAGAGAGAGAGAGAGAGAGAGAGAGAGAGAGATAGGATGAGAGAGAGGGAGGGAGAGAGAGAGAAAGGGAGAGAAAGGGAAGGAGAGAGAGAGAAAGATTAATCTACACACCAACATGAGATGGGAATCCTTGTGTTTACATGTGATATCTGATTAGCGCGATCCAAGTGATGGTAATGTGTTGCTGAATAAATGTTGTGATTTCCCAAGCGTGTCGCCATTATGGTGAATTGAATTTGCATACCTTATGATGTACGACTCATTCCCTTACCTGAGGCCCAAACAACACTCAGCAAATACACAAACACATCACACATGCCATTTCAATTATTTTAAGGTAGTTTTGATTGCAATCTGAGGAGACGCGGAATTCCCTTGTCGGGTCGGACTTCCCGATTCAATTATGTTTCTCATCAACTGATCCAAAACACGGAGGACAGAGAACAAGGCTTTTAATTAGCTGCATTGCTTTCTGGGTCCTTGTAATCTATTTGTAATCATGCAACATATCTGCTATTGTGCTGCGTTTCCCCCCCCAGCACTCAGGGACTCACAGCCACCAGCGCCTCTGTCCCCCCAGCAAAAAACATGTCCTAGAACACCAACCACTGCCTCAAGAAATACGCCCCCCCCTCACACACACACACACTAACCCACACACATACTCTCTCTCCCTCATACACACGCACCTCAAGACATTTTTCACACACACACACACACACACACACACACACACACACTCACACACGCACGCACATGCACTCTCTTACACACACACACTCATACACACACACACACACACACACACGCACATGCACTCTCTTACACACACACACTCATACACACACCATGCACACACACACATACACACACACACACATACACACTCTCTCTCTCATACACACACCATGCACACACACACATACACACACACACATACACACTCTCTCTCATACACACACCATGCACACACACACATACACACACACGCACACACCTCCATTCCTCCAGTCTGTGTTACAGTGGTCACGATTGTCATCATCTGTTTCAGAGCATGGCTGCATGAACCCTGGGTGTTGTCACTATGCATGAGGTAACAAAAAGGTTTCTATACATCAAATAATAGCTAATATTGATATCTCTTGATCTCTTTTTACCTTCCTCCGTCAGACTTCTTAAGGCTTTAAACAGGTCCTGTTTAAGTGAGGGACAGGAAGGAGCAGCTAGGCTGACACACAGGTCAAGGGTCAGCAGGTCATAAATGGTTAACACTTCATAATAAGGGTACATCCATTTATTAACATTAGTGAATGCAGTAATAAGCATGAACTAACAATTAACCAACAGTTAATTAACAGTT
>JAOPJO010000002.1:20853564-20856214 GCA_027123675.1 Molva macrophthalma
TGGCAACATGTAACCAATCACATTCAGGCTTACAATGGCCACGGCTGGCGCGCAAAGTCATTTTTGCTCGCGATTTTTCGCAGCGATATGCCGCCATTGCTGGGGAGGAGAGGTGCCTTGGCTGTATCCTTCTTCATTCAATGTTACTGATTCAATCTTTTTCTTTTTTTCACACACCCAAAGCCTCAGTAGTTTTCTAGTAACGGTGGACCGGATGCATGCAAATTGGTTAAAGGTAAAGTCAAGGAAGCCAGGCCTGGATTTGAATGAGAAAGCTTCTCCTTTCTCTCAGAAGCCTGAGAGATAATGTTGCGGTATGTATTTCGACAAAGTGCAAAGTGTCTCTCGGGGTTTAAACAAGACAATAATTCCGGGTTGGTGGGTTGTTATGGGAACCCAACAAGTATGGATGAGCATGCTGTATAAACACACACACACACACACACACACACACACACTGAGCAGACACACCTCCAAGACATGAAACTATTCTTGTTCCAGAAAATAAATAAATAAATGAAACTACTCTTTGCGGTCAATGCTCCCAAGCAAGCAGCAAAGCCAAAAAGTTTTTAATAGTAACAGAGAAACAGTGCAGCGAAGCCCAGCCGTACCAGCAGCAACAGGAAGTGATATATCAAAGAGAAGGGGCTGATTGGATGAGATTAGCCAGCTTGGAGCAGCTGTGTTGCACAGCGCCTCTGCATACAGAATGGACATGGTCACATATTCACTGTGGGGTTGAAATAAAAGCAGCGGTAGTGAAGGGAAATATGGATAATGGCACCCCAGAGAGCTGTTGTTCCACAGAGGAAGCAGCATAAAGAGGTCTGACTAACATCACCTTTGACCCCCTTTTCACCTCTCATCCCTGTCTTCCAACAGCCTCGCGAGATCATCCGCAACGCGCAAGTTCACATTCTGTTTTTCTCTGCAGAACAGTCCGGTCTCAATTCCGTTGAAAGTATTTTCCAGAAGTGTATAAATGCTAGGACGGCTCCGAGCTCAGGGAGGGAGTTTCGGTTGAAGATGAACAAGGACTTGTGACGAATATTTTTTTTTTGTTGCGCCGGTGCCCAAGGAAAGTGTAGCGATCTACTGAGCAATCAAAACCGTTTTATCTGAAATACACTGAATGACAATGGTAAAACATTTACAGAAAAAAAGGCTTTCCTCAGAGCTTTTTGAACAACGTATATTTGGAAACCAGTTAGTGCCCAGCCAAGGCAAGACCGATAATCATTGCGCAAAGCAAACGTGAATATCCGGATGGTCTCACGAAGCTGTGTCTGTGTCCTCTTTCATTATTGATTTCTTCTTCTTCCCCAACCCTTAACATCAGGTCCCTATAGTGCCACATGGAGTCCAACGTTTAAAGAAATAGACACGACCGTTTCTTCACGTCGTTCGTCTTGATAAAGCGCCACTGTGTCACGAAACCTTGCGTAACCATTAATCGCCGTGAGAAAAAAGAAATCAGAAACTGATATTCTAAACCAAACTACATGGGTATCGTACGTCTAAAGCCGGCCCGTGATGAACAAGGTTGACGTTTCGCTCCAATGGCCCCGGCTCCGTCCCTACGTTAACCAGATGGACGGAGATGATAGACGGATGGTACACCGTGGCTCTCGTCTGTATTGAACAGGCCACCGCGATAATAGGATTCGAGTCTCTAACCAGGACCAAGCGCTCATCAGTCTGATGAATCACAGACGGACAGCTGTCTGGGACAAACAAAACATCAAACTCCCCGGCCTCCTGTTAAGATGACCACCCCACACGCGCTGCGAGCAGTACTCAGACTTTAGAGGTAATGGGCGTGCCTGCACGGTGATGTATTATGGGAATCTGACTCAGACTAGCTGATTAATACCCCTGACGTCGGCTTCATCTAGGATCAAAACAGGAGCTGTTATTCCTTCTTCTTCTTTTTTTCTCGGTGAAGGTATGTGCATGGAATTTTGATTGTGGAGTTTTCTTCTTCAGGGTGGAGTTGGAAATGGAGTGCGTGATATGATCTGTCGGACATCTCTATGGCGGGATGGGTGAACAGCTCATTCATCTGAAAACCTGACAGAGCTGGCGTGTATCGATCACCCCTTGGGTGTGTGAGTGTATCTCTCTCTCTCTCTCTCTCTCTCTCTCTCTCTCCCCTTCTTGAATGCAAAACAGATCAGACCTCTCTCTTCCCTGAGCCAGGCCTCGGCGCAGCACTTACGGATGTCTCTCTCTCTCTGTTTTCGTTTCATTATCCTGATTTCCAATCCTCACCTGGGAGCTCCCTTGTCTCTCTAGTCACGCACACGGGTGACCTGAGGCTTTGGTTCAAGGTAGCGTGTGTACCACGCATGGATAATGAGCCTTAGAGAGGACTGTGGACTGTCCTATTCCCACAGAACTTATTCCCACACATGCTGCAAATAATCCCCAGCAAGCACAAAGTAGGCAGGAGTCAGAGGGAATGAACGGATGAACACCCAATTAGGACTCAGTATTAATTAGGGCTGTAATTAATCAGCCAGTAAGCAGGAGGTTCCATTCCCGCCCTCATCAGAGAGCCAAAGTAGCCTTAGTGTGTGTGTGTGTTTGTGTGTGTGTGTGTGTGTGTGTGTGTGTGTGTGTGTGTGTGTGTGTGTGTGTGTGTGTG
>JAOPJO010000002.1:20879044-20890098 GCA_027123675.1 Molva macrophthalma
TCACCGCGGCGACGAAGGCGACCACGCCCAGGAAGGGGCCGGCCACGCCCGCCATCACGCGCCAGCCGGCCAGCGAGAGGCCCAGCACCAGGGCGGGGAGCAGCAGGAAGGAGAGCAGCAGGTAGAGCACGGCGAACCAGCGGTACTTGGCGGTGCGCTCGCCCAGGACGCGAGCCATGCGGATGGGCAGCCTGGTGGCGGGGATGGGGTACCACAGCAGGATGCCGAAGATGTTGAAGAGCAAGTGGCACAGGGCGATCTGGAACATGGACGCCAAAAAAAACACATTGATGTGCCCCTTTTTTTTTTTTTTTCTTCTTTTTTTTTTTTAAAGGGCCAGTTTAATTTATGCCTTTCCAAATATGAATGCATGGGAGAGCGCTCTGGCTCGGGAACCTTCTGCATCACTGATTTGTGATTTACGTGTCATTGGTTAGCTACCGCAGAGTTACTGCATAAACCATTTAGAGACATTTCATCACTTTATTAACCTTTGGATGGCAGCTTTGTTTCATTCGAGCCATGACCCAGCCATTACTTTCCCATAACTTGCCAATGTTTGACTCCCATGGCAATTATAGTGAAGGTTGCAGTTTTCCTATTAGGGAAAACTATAAAGCATCTGCATATTCCCAAAAGCAGCCCCTCTCTCCGTGGCAGGGTTCCCAGCGTAGCTGAGCTAGCTTGGAGTTCTGCTGCACTGTAGCGGCAGTCAGCTCGTTTCAAACTCAAAATGGTTCAAAGCTTTTAAGATATTTAAGGTAATGAAAGACAATTGTGTTGTGTTATTTGCGGACGTACTAGGCTAATAACGGCAGTGAAAGCCCGGCGGGAAGAGCATTGATAGTATTTACGAGGAGCAGAGAGGGGTCGAGACGGAGCCACTGACGTGACGGCTCGGTCGATCGGGAATTTAACTCCATTGCGGAGAACTACAGTTTGTTTTTACTACGCCAGTTAATGGTCTACCCCTTCAAGTGAATTTCCATTCATTCTTTTAACTTTAATGCTTCCATTTAAGGCAAACGACAGCGTGCGACTGCTTCTACCCAGTGCAAGGCCTTCCTCAGCCATCTGCATTATGAGCCACACTCAAAAAGGCACTTACTATGGCTTCACCAGTGAGTGCCCCCCCCCCCACTCCCCCTCCCGCACTAATCCTTTTTTGTACATTTCAATGTCATTAAAGACCTCTATTCGACGAGAGAAATGGTTTCACTTTCCAAATCCAGCTTACTTAACAAAACTATTGATGACTTTTCCAGGGACGCATCTGTAGAAATCTTTGTGAACCAAATATTCTATCGGCATAGCGGTTTCTTTCGGGGCCAAGTTCACACAGTTTCAAGAAGTAAGATCAACTAAACCTGCAAAGATTAAATCCCCGATATATCAATCCCGAAGGCCATATAATGACAGGATATCATTGGGATTTGTGACATGTGATTTGATGTGTGTGCCTTTTAAAGTGGTTGTTTTCAAGGTCCACTTTAGAAATAAGTGTGAAACACTTTTAAGGGCTAACCTCTGGGATGTTTAATGTTTTGGAACCCGAGATAAAACACAAATCTGACAATGTTGTTATTGTGTTAACGCCATCTTAATGACTAGAGAAGAAGTCTTCACATCTCAAAGCCTTGAGTTCAGGGAGAAGATTCTACAAGACAAGTTCAAATATATTTGTGGATTTGTGGTGTATTTGTGGATCGTGAATTATCCGTGTGGAAGTCATTTCAAATGTATTTGTGAATCGTGAATTATCCGTGTGGAAGTCATTTCAAATGTATTTGTGGATCGTGGTACATGCAATGTGAATTATCTTCTGTGGGTAACAACTCAATTCCTTTGATACGCGTATCGCCATGTCCAGGTGTAGGCTTGTACGCGTCCACATTTCATAGACTCTTTTTCTATGCGTAAAGACAAGGATGGACTTCAACCTTGGCTGGATCGATCAGACATAAAACACCAAGCGGTCGTTCCCTCATCCTGCGGTCGTGCACTCATCCTGTGCGCTCCGAGGCCTTTGAACACAACTTGACTCTCTGTTAGGTTCCGCTGCGTCGGGGGCCCCAAGGTGAGGCCCACAAAATAGGTTTTGCGATAAGTCAATATCCTGTCGACGCCCACATTACTTACTGATACAGGCCTAATACGACGCAAGGACGATCAATTCTACTGTGGAATTCCTTACCTAGAGAAACGCAGCCATACAAAGAAAACATCAATTCTATTCCAGCTGCTAAACAAATTCCTCCAGTGCTATTTATTAATTTATATATATATATATATATATTTCTATATAGTGCTAATACAGTGCCCTTGAGCGTGGGAGGCATGTAGCGGTAAAGAGGTTTACCTGAAGGGCAGCAGCCAGCTTGTTCCCAGGGCTGGCCAGGGCCGCCAGCAGGGCTGTGGTGGTAGTGCCGATGTTGGAGCCCAGGGTCAGAGGGTAGGCCCGCTCCAGACTGATCACCCCCACACCTGGGGGGCACACAAATAACGCAGTGAAGGTCCGGGACCAGGGAGGCCCCCCCCGGAACACTGTTTCAGAGTTGTTCAGTGTTCAGTGGTTTTCTTTCGAAGGTATTTGGTTAAACATTACTAGCCATTTCAAACTTTTTTTCATCTTTACATTATCAATATCAGTATGGTCAGTATCAAAGCCTACGTCCTAGAGCTCATAATAAATCATAGAGAATAGGATTTCTATTTTTATTTGAATTCAACAGATCTACTACTGCCTATATTATATTGATAAGAGCTAAAAATGCAGCCAGGGTGCTTTAAAGACACACATCCCACAAAAGGCAACCATAAAGAATAAATGTGTTAATGGCGAGAGGGTTGTCGTTAAATATTCGTTGCCTGCAGTGGGACTGGTAAGGGCTAAAGACGCCTGATGAACTATCATAACGCAACAACGAAACCAGCAGGAGAGGATCACGTTCCCTGAGCCTCACAGCTCCACGGCTTCCTGAGGCCCATCTCCAGCCGGAGCTCCAGACAGCGGTAGGACCTACCGGGGGGGGGGGCCAAAGCGTACGAGGAACCCTGTCCTGCTCCGACAGGGTTCACAGAAGACTCAGCCACCACAAGGAAAGATGAGCGGCTGTCAGGGCACACATGATGCCTCCTAAAAGCCTGACGAGCCGGCGAGGCTTACAGACAAGCCTGGGGTCTTTCTCAGCCCCATCCCCGTGTCCTCAATTCAATTCGATTCCATTCAAATAACTCCCAGGAACTTCGTTGGCAGGGTATGAGTCACAGTGCATGAGGACATGCGAGACGGACAACATACAAGCTCGAGACAATAAACAAGTGCGTGCTCAGGGCAGCGTGTAGCGTCTAAGTCTGATCCTAAATGTGCCGCGAGGTCCACTCAATGGTTAAGAAAGGGTCGGTTTTTTTTCGACCACACATCTTAACCGTTCCAGAGTCGAGAGTTCTTCCTCTCAACCGAGGTGACCTCTGAGGTGACCAATCGGGGGACGGATACTGGTGGCTGAGTGCCACACTGAGTTAGGTAGCGTGGGAGCTGTAGCTAGCGAACTAGCCAGTGGCAATAAACATGGACACCATGAACTATGTTCGCTGTAGAGCTCTGGTAGAGTTCGCAGAAGAAAGAATGTGGACAGGATACTACTTCTGGGATATTTATGTTTTCCTTTGCTGTATGGGCTTTGGTGGTGGCATCTTGTATTGATTTTTACAGTTAGTTATCGCCCTTTACTCCATTATATTTTACAAAACAGGAACGGTAAGAAAAAACGTATGGCGGCCACTAAATGATTCTGCCTCAGCCTCAAAACATTTGCTTGAACCTCATCCATCACTTGGGGTCCTCGCAACAGCGGGGGATAATCAATTCTGAAATATATTCAGCGTAAACGTGCCTGGGATTGAATAACACTGCAGTACAATTAGTACATGAGTTGCCCAACTTCCATAGGTCGTAGGTTTCAATTCCTTCAAGGATGAGGTACATCGATGAACTTCCCTGGAAAGCTTGTGCTCCGATAGTTCTTAAAAAGACTTTTTAAAATGTACTGTATCGTCAACTGGTAGCATTGTGAGGCTGTGAAAGCACCAAACTAAAAATATATCTGTCAAGCCCAGGAATTATATGCCAAATAACCCGTGTTACTTGGCTGGTTGTTAATTTTTTTGCAACACGCCTTCATGGGCAACTAAACTTGTAATTATGAGCGATTCTAACCCACACAAGTAAAACAATCCACTGATCCCTCACTTCACTGAGAAACGTATAAACACAGACAGGTAGAGAAATGCACAGATGTGCAGTAGATAACACACAGAAACCCATGCTCAGCTTAAGCTGAGCATACCTGAATAGGACGATAATATGGCAAATCCCCCACCAGTAAGAAAGTTTGCCTACATGTCACAGGCCACCACATTCCTTACATTGCAACCATAAAAAAAAGGGGTGAATTGCGGTCAAATTCTTTGCCATTGTAGTCGAGTGTGTTCTATTCTATGTACATTTCACACACTCTCGTTAATGATGACACAAATGAAACAACGGACCTCCGTAGAAGCTCCTCACTTGCGAACCACATTTATAGGCCAACACACAGTCAGAGCCGAGCCTGGCGGAGACACACAGAGAGATGCTCTCCAAAGCCTGTCATCCTGTCACACTACACACTCGCCTCCTAAATCGCTTTAATTACATCAAATGAGACGGTCCCATCTCACATGTAGCCTTATGTGACTAACCAAGGCCCACGACGATGACTCAGCCCTGGTGATTTGTAAAGCTTCATTAAGCCGGTGCAGTACAGTGGTGGTTACACAATACCACACACTGCCACCCCAACTCAGGCCCAGTTAAGTGCCTGTTGTCTGCCAAGACGTGTTATTAAGTTCAAACGGGGATACATGTTTTAAAAAAGAAGTAAAGCTGTTACGCTAGGTTGTGCTTGAATGAAAAGGACACAAAATGTCCACATTTTTGTCCCAGGTATTGTGGCCGCACAGCAAGGCACGGGACAGATTTATATTCACAGCAAGCAACGCAGCTGCTTGTTAAACCTTTGACGTACGGACAGCTTTGGCAGTCTACCCACCTCATTATGACCAATGTGGTCAGCGGGGGGGCTGTCAGTGTGGATTATATTTGATCCTGTAGGATTGATTGGCCCCTAAAGAATGTTCATTAAAAAGGCAACAATTGATGTTGAATAGGGCTGGAACATCGCATCCTCCCGTCGCAGTGGGGGCCTCCATTTTGGAAGCATGTGAGCATCGGAATGTTAGCCATTAGGTTAGTAGAAATTGTTTTGTTTGAAACGTATTTAAAACAACGTATTCATCAGCCTAGGTTACGGTATATTTACATTGATATAGGATTTTACATTACTAATATGGGGGAGTATCACCGACAAAAAATCCCATGATGCATTCTGATGTACATGCCCTATAGGCCTACATTTAGACGACACAGGGCGTATGGTCTCAATGTCAATGGGCCCAAGCAGACAGCATAAGAGCATAACAGCCAATGGTGGGGACAGTCTGGTCTTCACTCATGACTGGCATCGATGACAAGGCAGTGGATCAGTTCTCTCATCGGCCCCAAGGATCCTATAAAGACCCCCTTAACAACCCTGTCCGAAGGCACGCACGCACGCACACACAGAAGACAACTGAAATAAGTACATTGAGTGGCTGAGGGGAGATGCGGTGAGTCAGAGATATTTAGGTGGTTGAATGACATTTCAAACTTATAAAAGTAATATTCAGAGGTGGATAGGAATTCTGCTTAATAAAAATTGACAGCCCTCCCTCATTTCTCTGAAGTAAAGCATTTAAAAACATAATAATGTACGCAGTCTCTAGAAAATAAAACATATTAGCATGAAAATGCTTTTAAATTCCAGTCTTTTGTTTATAACACCAGAAAAACAAAATTACTCCACTTCTGCATGGAATGTACCTTTGCATGTTACTCTGCAAATGCTATCAACTCCCAAAAGTAAACAATGTCTTTATCTGGTTTGGGGACAAAAGATTATGCACACATGCACACATACACACATGCAAACGCACGCACACACACACACACACCATCGCTAGTTGAAAAGCATGCTCAACACAAAGCTTCTTAGCAGCAAACGTGAAAGATTCTTGTCTCACGATCAAAGCTGACTACAGCTGACATTTGCCCCTAGCGCTTGATATCAAGTACGTTGTATATTGTGTTTATGTTATCTCTTGCCAGAACACTAGCTTGGTAGATCCAAGCCTACCTGCAGCTAGCCAGAGGTCATGACTAGCTCCCCCTCCTGGCCACCGCATGGATAAGAATAGAAACGCCGGTGTAGGCTTGGAAAGCCCACTCGGCGTACAGTGAAGTAACCAGAGGCGTAGCTATGAGACAGCCGAGCTATAATAACTCTCCAAGCGCAGAGGATGAGAGTAGAGCTAACGACTAAGACACGAGGCACATCACTAGCATGAGATTTCAGCAACTTCATCAATATTACTCGATTTAGACTTGACAGCTTTTGGGTTTGTTATCACAGGTCCTTTATCAACAGCAATGTTATCAAGTGTTATCAGGCAGGGGGGAGCGGGGGGGGGTAGCTCTTCACAGAAAGGAGGCGTAGGAGTTGCCGGCGTGGAGGTGTAAGATGGAGGAGTAAGGTTGGTTCCGACTCTAGTGGGACGGTCAGTGGCTAGGAGGCTCGTAGCCGAAAAATACTGTGATTCCACTGCGAGATGGCACAAACCACAGGAACGCTGGCCAACCTTCTCGAGTGAGATCTCCTCAGCGACGGTACATTTCCCAGCCATTATGTCGTTGAAGTGCCTCTCCGTGTTACGTTGTTTAAAACGCTTCGAGAGGGAAATTTGCCTTCTTTGACCCGAGTGAACATAATGAATTAGCTATCAGTTTAATACATGGGTCCACAGTTTCTGATGGACAGCGTGAATGCCTTAGATGCGTCTCATCTGTGTTCGGTGTAGTTCATGCATCTTAGGGTTATTTCAATAGTATAATGGAAAATGAGAGGGAGAATAGTGAGAACAACAGCTTATTATTAAACCTTTGTGTATCAGTGTTTCTCCCAGGGTCCAGAACATACACCGTAGCAGTAGTATGAAAGAAGACAATGTATTGCAGCCCAGTTTCATCATGTCCATTTAGGCTGCATGGCAACAAACGGTGGCGTGGATGGCTGGCTATTCCATTTCTTGATTCTGGGTTTTACACACAACTTTTTCATTGTCAAATGATCCACTGAGATGTTAGGTTATTAAAATAAAATATGTATTTATTGGATTCAATACAGACCTAACTCAAGGGGCACTGGGATGTGTGTATGTCTTTAAAGACTCAAAAGGCAGAGGTCCACTCACCAATCAGAGGAGTCAAGGCCGAGGTGAAGACAGAGCTGCTCTGTACAACGAAGGTCATCCCTGCGCCTACAAACATGGCCACGTATCCTCCGAGCCAGCCAAACGGATACGGCAGATCTACAGATGGACGGACGATAGACAGAGAGATGAAACATCCGGGGTCAAATGGAGGAACCGGGAGTCCTCAAATTGGGAGATGTTGACAATAAGCAGCGCTTATTGTAGCGTGTTCAGCATCTTGCTTTGCGTGTCTGCTTGGATAACTAGTTAGTTCCAGTACACTAGCGGTTCTCAAAATATTTGTACAAATGGACTCGGATGTTATTTTCAGCAAAGTGCCCCTTTCACCAGCGCAGCAATACATTTTGGGAAGGGAAAAGAATGGAAATGAATTCATGTGCATGTTATTTGGTGTAAACCTGAACATTAAATGGGAAGTGCAAATACATAGTTAGTGATTTGTTTCATTCATTGGAAAGATTTACCGAACTGGTACACAAGTATTTCAATTTTACTTCATTTATTATGGTGCTAATCAGATTTTACTTCATTTTATTAAGGTGTTATTCAGATTTGACTTCATTTATTATGGTGCTATTCAGATTTTACATCATTTTATCAAGGTGCTATTCAGATCACCACATTTTATTCAGGTGGAATTATTTTCCAGTTGTTCATAACCAATATAATAAAAAAATGTAGGACACATTTTGGGAAATGTTCCAAGTACCCCCGGCGATCCTCAAACGTACCCCCATTGGAGGAAAAATGACACAAAACACACAAAGTCCTTGTTTTGTGACAAGCTAACACTATATTACAGCCTTGCCCACCTGTGTTGATGACCTTCTGGATGACCTTAGCCACTTGGCCCTCCAGCAGGGAGTTCAGCAGCTTAACTAGAAGCACCAGACAGGCACACAGGACGAACAGGGAGCCGGCCAGCAGAATAAGCCCCACCACAAGGTCGGACAGCTGGGTAGATGCAAACAGGTGCCTGCCTGGGAAGAGGCCACATCATTTGTTATGCAACATCAGCATAAATATGGTCCACCCACACACACACACACACACACACCCTTTTTTTAACTGCATATATTCAAACTCAAGCTTACATTTCTGTACGGTGACTTGTGCAGTCGTATTGTGGTGGACCCAGGCTGGGTCCCCTGTGCTGAGGCAAGGCAGGCCAGAGCTACAGTTCAGCAGAGAGCCAGCGATCCCAACGGACTGAGGGAAGAGAGAAAGAGAGAAAGAACGAAAGAAGGAACAAACACACAAACAAACGAACAAACAAACAAACGAATGAAAGTAAAAACGAAAAGAAAGAAAGAAAGAAAGAAAGAAAGAACGAACGAAAGAATGAAAGAAAACAAGTCATTACCAAAATAACATGGGCATGATAACAGAAATACATTTGTATTTGTGAATCATCCATCATTCACCCGTCCAGCTGTATTTGCCTCAGGGCCATGCTACACTGGGTCCGACCGTGACGATGGAAGCATGGGTGGACAAGCATCTTACCGTGACATCAGTCGTTGGGCACAGCCTTCTCACCAGGCTGTGATTCCTCATGCTCTCTTCCCCCATGGCAAGTCCTGTGATGACAGCCTTGTCAAGCTGAGGGACCAAGACCGGATAGGTTGAGTCTCATTAGGCTGCCATATGTAGGCTAATGAGAACACTATGGCACTCGGAGCGAGTAGATGCCTGGTTTTAATCCCAAATGACACACGCGCTAGGCAACTCAGGGGAAAAAAGGGAATTCTGAACAGGAAAACGCACCATAACCAAACTCTTTACCCGCCCTATGGCATGCTCTTAGTCACGTTTTGTCAGGTTTCATAATAATAGTGTACTATTTCATTCTACTTCTACTTGTACTATTTAATTGAACACGATGTGTTTATTATATCCAGTCATGCGTAATGAAAGTGCGCTCAGGGACCCTGGGAGCTACAGCGGCTTTATTACAGCTTTATTGCAGGCTCATTACAGGCTCTTTACAGGTCTGCAACAGCCACAGATACGACGCGTTATTCTTTTTTCTCCAGAGCATTTCATTTATTGATTGCAATCGGGATATTAAGGGAATATCAACAAACATCACCAAAAAGGCTTCACAAATAAATTGCCTCCCCCTGCTTTAACCCGCTGGCGGGGGGGGGTCCACCTGTCCCCCCCCCCCCCCGGAGAAGCGATCCGACCGGTAGGAAGTCGTACCTGTATGATGAGCTTGGTGAGGGGCTGGGTGAGGACCTTCAGCAGCTCGGGAGCATCCTCCCCGCTCTGGATCCGGAAGCTGGTGACCAACAGATGGGAGAGCCGGGCCATCACGCCCGTCAGCACCTCCAGCGGAAGTAGAACCAGAACGGACAGCCAGTTGAAGCAGTCGTGGATGGTGGCCCCTGCGAACGCCCTGTGGGGGGGAAAGAGGGTTTGAACACAATGAGATAAAAAAAATAAAAAAAGGGTTTAGGGGGTTCGAGTTCTAGGAAGGAGCGGGTGGGGGGGGCGTGTCATCGCCATGGTTATGACCCACGCCAACCTTGCGGTAGCTTTTTTTTTTAAGCTTGTACCGGTCGTTGCGTATGAGCGAGTATAATGAGCGATGTTACGCATGAGCGAGTATAGCACCGTCGGCGTTACGCGATACGTGTCCGGGAAGCTGAACCCTCTCTCTCGGACGCGGCCATCCACATCAAACCGCCGTCCAGACGGAGGCCCCCGCGCTCAGCACACGCCCCGCTCTGAGGTCCCTTCGTTGTGACGTCGTCAAGGGCCTCGGATTAGGGCAGCACATCGGCGCCACCAGAAGAACGCGGCGTGAGTTCGGAGCAGAGCAGAGCGCTCACGAGCAGCTCACCTCCTCCTCCTCCTCCCAGCGGTTCTCCGGCGGCGGGCTGCAGCAGCGCTGCTGGGGGCCCCCCTGAGGCCCCCAGTAAGGCCTTCAGATTGTGTGGTGGGTTTAATACCCACTTTACAACTGCTTGCTCCGAATTACCTTCATATTTTAGTAACAGTGATAAAATGGCCTAGATCGCTACGTTCATCTAGGCCATAAAATACATATTGCCATGTTAAAAAAAAAAAAAAAAAATTTAGGGGCTCACTGGCCCTTTAAGATATAGCGGGGGGGGCGAGGTGCACTCGTTGTAATGCCATTGCTTGAACTTCAGCACCTTTATGTGGCTTGCCATAATATTGTTACACTCTTTGCATCATCGCGTGTCTATTATCGTGGCAATTTACATCGGAGGATGGCGACGGTAAAGCCTTATTAGACCCAGACTGAGCGATCTGCCGCCTGATTGACGCCGTCTCACATCAATAAGCTCACGGCACAGAATTGATACGATTTGACGCCGTTATCGTCGGCACGGTGAGTCGGCACGGCGGTAATTGCGCAGTAAAATCCGAACTAATGCAAAGTGGCAGCTGCAAGGCCCCCGTTTTCCTCCTTCTCCATCCATCCCTCCTCCTCCTCCTCCTCCTCCTCCCCTCGCCTTCAAACACATTCACTTTCATTCCTCTACGCCCTCGCACGCCGCACTTTTCATCTCTGTGTCTCTCAGCGTTCCCCTTCCTTTCTTCCAACCGCCCCGCTCCTCTTTTGTGCCGAGCGCCACTCACCGGTTCCTTTGACGCTCCCCCCCCGCCTC
>JAOPJO010000002.1:20915903-20929100 GCA_027123675.1 Molva macrophthalma
GTGTGTGTGTGTGTGTGTGTGTGTGTGTGTGTGTGTGTGTGTGTGTGTGTGTGTGTGTGTGTGTGTGTGTGTATGCAATCAGCATATGTATGTGTGTTTACATCAGATGACTAATATCCGATTATCTAGCATGTCAATTAATTATCCATCTCGTTATTACATTGCACTCAGAGGGATACGCTATCTAAAGGCCTAGCTATAGCGCTGGGTGTTCTGTGTGGATACGGGGCAAGTGAAAGCAGAGAGGTGGTACAGAGAGGGAAAAGAAAGATGACGGCGGCCAACCAGCATAGAGCTAAATCAGACCTCACACATTGATCCCACCAGCCTTATCCTCAGATTTGCTCCTCGGCTGGCTCTCAGGATAAGGACGTTACACAACCTGAGTCGGCTGTACCAGAAACAACAACTAGGGGTGTAATGAAAAGGAGGAAAAAAGAAGTGGTGGTGGCCTTAAACTTGCAGCACCTTACCTTCACCTAGGGTTTGGTAAATCCCAATTGGCTCCCTGCTGAACCACCATCATGGGCTGTTGCCATGGATGTCTGAAGGAAAGGGAGATTAAAAGAAACAACTAAAAACACACAAACTAGCTGATGATCAGGGGATACAATGAGACCATAGCTTTCCATTTATTGCGTTTCGCTTCACGGAGGATTTATTCAACATGGCGCCCGAGTCGCGTCACGTTCTTTCTGTAATGTAATCACGAAGACTCAACACAGCGGGGTGAAAACCAAGCGTTCTGCTCTCCACCCGCACGCAGGGCTTCAACATAAAGAGCGTGGCCTCGCATGGCATGAAGCTGAACGTCTGGGACATCGGAGGACAGAGGAAGATCAGACCCTTCTGGAAGAAGTACCTGGACAACACCGACCTGTTGGTGAGCTGTCCGTCGTTGTTCGTCGCGTAAAGCCTTCACATCGCATGATCACTCCGTGTCCCGTTGGTGGTTTACAGACATATGGGTTCACAGAATAGGGAAGACGGTAAAAAAAATCAATGATCTAGATTTGAAAACAAAAAGAAACACCCTTAAAACACTAAAAAGTAATGAAACTATTATTAAGTACACGGTGGATTATTATATTGTTCTACCCAACAATTTATTTTTACTGACGGAGAAATTATCTCAAAAGTGTTCCTGAGAGCAGATCAATAGCAACATTTCAGATCTTATTAAAATTACATCCTGCAATAAGATCCATTTTCAGGATATTACAAACACCTTTTTGCTCTGCCTCAAATTTCTATCTCAGACTTTTTAAAGCTTACACAGCCCATTAATAATCCACAGGCCTACATTCTGAGCAGTCTGTTCTTGTGTCTTGTTCAGCAGAATCATCCCATTTGATTTTATACGAACACAAATTACATGACATATTTCAAAAATTACAATTTTAGTAATATTATTCCTCTGCTTCTTCGAGTATCTTGCAATGTCAGATGCTGCAGGTTCTAACATTATTCCCTTTGTCTTTTATCTTTTACATAAAGTAATTTCCATGTGATCCACGTGTGTTTGTTCAAACAGATCTACGTAATAGACAGTGCAGATAAGAAGCGTTTCGAGGAGACAGGGCTGGTAAGTCCTCACTCTGATGCATGCTGGCAACCCTGACCATTATACACCCATTACCAACACAATGTAATGTCAGGACCCTTGACTGACTGAACTCATGGGTTTGTGTGTGTATGTGTGTGTGTGCGTGTGTGTCTGTGAATGTCTGTGTGTCTGTGTGTGCATGTGTATGTGTGCATGCATGTGTGGGCATGTGTGTTCATGTGTGTGTGTGTGTGTGTGTGCGTTCATGCTTGCACGTGTGTGTGTGTGTGTGTGTGTGTGTGTGCATTCATGCTTGCACTGGTGTGTGTGTGTGTGTGTGTGTGTGCAGGAGCTTTCTGAGTTGATTGATGAAGAGAACCTAAAGGGGGTCCCAGTGCTCATCTTTGCCAATAAGCAGGACCTTGCCACAGCCTCCCCTGCCAGTGAGATCGCCGAGGGACTCAACCTGCATACGTACCGGGATCGCGAGTGGCAGATCCAGGCCTGCTCGGCCGTGTCCGGGGAGGGCGTTCAGGTTCGATCCGGTCCACTTGTAGCACACATCCATTCTGTTCAGATCCTTTAAGTCAAGTCGTGGGGATCGATGAAGAGTATCACACACTTTGGGCTGAATACTGATGAGCCGTTTGTGTTTGTAGTTGTAACACAGGTTTAAGTAACTGTCTTTAACTACAACCGACTCTAATGGGCTTCGTTTTCTGTGTCTATCCCCCGACAGGACGGCATGAACTGGATTTGCAACAACATTGTAAATCAGAAGAAGAAATGATTCTTCAACACGTCCTTCCAACCTCCTTTGTTCTTACATCTTAAAATAAGCTCACCTAAAACAGCCCAGCTCCCAACCAGAAGGAATTTTGAATGAATATTCTTTATCTTTATACTTTGGTATTTTCTTGTTCGAACGTTTAAAAAAAAAATGGTTAGACTTTTATTTATTTTGAATGTTAGCAGACTGAGATAGACTTGAATTGTTGTTTGTTTGTGGTTGAGTAAGCCCTCTAGACCCGTCAAGTGAGTGTGTAACGTACGTATGCTACGTCTGTGAAACATTAAACTATTTAGTTAATGCTCATCTTTTGTCCAATTACTTCAATCCTATTGACCGTTTGACAGCTAGCTGGAGGTGACGGACGCCTCTTACTAAATGCCCTGAAAGGCATCATGTTGATAAGGCCAATAATGTAGTGTGTCAAATGTGCTAACGTCTGTGAGCTGTCGAGCCTTAACACAAGTTAACCCTTTTCTTCCTACCACAGCACACATAATAATTAGCTTTATTGATAGAAACAACACATATAATAACAACACGTTATTCATGTTATTCACACCGCTCTGCTGTCATCTTGATTTATATCTATGCTATGGATAGCGGTGTGTGTTTTTGTAAGAAAAGAAAGTAAAAAGAAAGAAAAAAAGAATAGTAATAGCAATTTTAATAAATAAGTTCATAATAGGCATATACAAAAAAAAAAGAACAGAGGAAAGATCAACCAACATACTCATCTCAACAACAACGCACAGCTAGACTAATACACAAACCGATTGAAAGTGAAATGCTTTATTGATAATTCATGTGCGTTTCGTGGGAAACACTATCAGCCACACTATCTCACAGAGCATCTCAGTGTCCCTTCTGGTGGAGATACATCAACATGGCAGATACGCCTTCTGGCCCTCTAGCCCACCAGAGACCCCCTCTTGGCCCACCGTGGACCCCCTGTTTGCCCATCACAAACACCAGCAGACAGTTGGTCTGGGCCCCTGGGAGAGAAGAGCATGAGTCGCCGTTGGTTCAGAGATCCATGAGGAGGATCTCAGTTAGCGGTCTGAACACGCTAACCGTGTTCAGACCGCTAACCGTGTTCAGACCGCTAACCGTGTTCAGACCGCTAACTGTGTTCAGACCGCTAACCGTGTTCAGACCGCTAACCATGTTCAGACCGCTAACCGTGTTCAGACCGCTAACTGTGTTCAGACCGCTAACCGTGTTCAGACCGCTAACCGTGTTCAGCGGTCTCTGATTACCGCGGTCTCCTCCTATCCCACCTTGACCCCTTTGCTCCTCGGAGTTCCTCTGTCTACTTCGCCCACCAGGAGTGAAACCTCTCCTGGGGAGGTCTCCTCCCGAACACCCCTTGTTGGCCTTTGGAGGCCAACACATCCTTGTTGACATGTAGGCCACGTCCACCTCGGCTTTGTTCCCGGGAGCTTAATATAGTCCCTCCACTCAGTCGTCTTGGCCTGGCATGGCTGGCTTTTAATGGCCCTTTTGTTAGTGCTGTGGAGAGGTCTAATGAACCGACTGAAAGCCCTCCAAAGTCACAACCACTGGCAGGCATTTGTGTTCCTCGTTAACCGTGAACGGCGCCTAATGAAGGCCTTTTGTTGTGTGTTTTGCCGTCGTGTTTTTCCATTATGCCTGCTAAGAAACCGTTTCTAGATTATTGGCATGGTGTTACCATGGCGATCGGTGAAGCAGGCCTATCTGGAGACGAATTGTGTCATCGCCATTTGATCTTTTACCAACAGGTGGCAATGTGGCAAGGTTGCACAAACATTTTATGAGTTGATTCATCTCAGGGCTGGGGCGATCCCTTGGGTTGGGTTGAGCCACTATTACCAATGCATCATTTCTGAGGTGAAGAAGTGGCTGACACCGTCACTAGTCATGAGCCCATATTATTATTAGTCTCATTATTAGTCCGTCTCTCCGCATGCATTTGGGAAAAGCGTCAAAATATTGACCTTTCATCTGTCAAAGGTGCCATTCATTATTCCCCCGGGTGGAGTGTTTCTTGCCTTTGATTGAAATGATGTCACCCTGTGCATGTATCCCCGTCAGAAAGAGTTGCCATGGTAACCCCCCACCCCCTATGCCTATTATTCTCCCTTCTGTTTCGGGGTCCGTCTCTCTCTCTCTCTCCTGCTCTCCGCGCTCCTCCTCCTCTGCCTGTTGGGCTCTCGCCGCGCCACGAAAAAAACAAAACATCGCCGAGTCCTGCGTCAAGTCACGGGTAAGAGACACACCCAACTGTGGTGGGGGGGGTGGGGGGGCGACTCAATGAGAAAGGTTTGGGTTGATGCTGAAGTTAATTACAACTGATGATGAATAGCTGGACTATTAGTTTTGCACCTTCTCTGTACTCCCTGTCCTGCGGACTGCAACATAATTGCTGAGCCATGTTGTGAACCGAATATTCATTCTGCTGTGAATAACCAAATATCCTATCACCTTGTACATGCTTTCTGACTTATGTATCACTCGCTGGCAGGGGGCTCACCAGCCTAGTAAACAAAACCTCTCTGTCCTCAGTTCAATCAAACTAGTATTTAAAATGAACCACAACAATTATTGGCAACACATTTGGCGATTAGACACCATCAAATTATTCTTCATGGGGACAATGGATCCATGAAGTATGCCGGGATATGATTCCCCCCTGATGGTGTCTAGCTGGGGGTGGTGTGACTATGGATGGAGTGCCTCGGCACCGGAGGACGTAATCTCTTTCTCCGTGGACAGGTGGAGCTTAATCCCGGAGGGGAAGGGGATGGAGGAGGGCTGCAACGAAGTCTCATGAAGACAACAGACAAGTGACAAGCATGAATGAGAGATGTTTATATACACTGTGTGTTGGCGTGCAGTTGTTCTCCTGTTAATGCATCAGGACCTGATTGGTTGAGATGTGAAGGTGAGGGGCTTGCGTTGACAGCGTGGGAATTTAGAACCCAACATATGAGAAATAGATGGGGAATGTTGTCTCCCTGATTTCACTTTTGCTTTAGCTACATTAAGGTAACCACGGACCAGCGCAGGAAACACACCTCTCTGTCCTCAGTAAGGTAACCACGGACCAGCGCAGGAAACACACCTCTCTGTCCTCAGTAAGGTAACCACGGACCAGCGCAGTAACCAAACCTCTCTGTCCTCAGTACCACGGCTCAGCTGACATGCCTCACGCCGGCTTCCTGTCCCCCACGGCCCTGGGGCCACCAGCCGTGACGCTCCACCTCAACGTGACGGCAAGCCTGATCTTCGACCTCTTCCTCACCACCACCACCACCACCACCAGCGGCACCACCATCAGCACAAGCACCGCCCGCCTCCTCCCGCCTGCAGGGGAGGTCTATCTGCAGGTGCACTTGGTGCTCATCATCGTCATCTTCTCGGCGGTGTGTCTCCTGCTGCTCGTGGCGTTCTTCTACGCCTTCTGCTTCCGCTGCTCCATCCAGCCCTCGCCGAAACCCCCCAGGCAGGCCCACCGCCGCGGCAGCCTGGACCCCGAGGACGCCACCTACAGGCGCAGCTCGTCCAACCCCGCCTCCGTGGGGAACGCGGTCTGAGGGTGGGAGGGTGAAGTGGCGTTGTGTGTCTGTGACTGTGTTAGGAGCGGGGTGTATCATTGCAACAAACGCTGCAGATTCCTGTTCAAAAGGAACAAAAGGTTTTTCACGGCGATTACAAGAAGATGGGCACAGCGTCTGATTGATCCACGACCCTGGGAGTTTAAACAATGGGACTTTCTGGGGGATTTGTTTCGCTGGCTTTTAGTCGTGGATGTAGTATTGTATATTTTGTAATACTTTGTATGCGTTGTCTTTACAAGTATGTTATAGGCTGCTGCAGAAAGACTTGATAAAAGCGTAAATCTATTTTGAAGCTTTTTAAAGATCGGGATTTGTTAGGAAAGTATTGAACAAAAACAGAAAGTGACAGACATTTACTGTTAAGCTGTGATTAAAAAATGACTAAGAACAAATTCAAAAACAAAGTGCCAAGCTGGTGTCTTGCTTTATTCTCAAATCCAATTTACAGCACAGTGTAGAGCATCTACCTGTTTCACATAACTAGAATGCACAACAACACAACTGGAATGCACAACAAGAAACAAATAGAAAGCTAGAAAAGGGGGTAAAATAGTAGAACCAACATTGGTGTTGTTGAAAATAAGACAATATCAAATTAACAAGGCACAGTGGCAATGCAAAAAATGAACATGCAGCGAGAGATTTTATTTCCGGTAGGCCTAATGGAGCTAGTGTCCAGTTGAACCCAATGGCAGTGAACACTTTAGTACTAAAGACGTTGGTATGATGTATTACCCAAAAGACAGACTTAAAGAGCCAGTGAACCCAAAACCGTGTTTTGTATCTTTTAAACGTGGTAATATGTCTTATATGATCATCAACATAGTAATCTATGCCATTTTATCATTTTAATTAGACCCAATTTAGAAAAAAAGGGGTAATATCCTATGTTTATGGCATTCTCCCCAAAACACTATGCGAGCGTTCCACTCTGCTGCGAACGCAGGTGGCGTTCTGTTCTTGACGTCCGAGTGCCTCACGACCAAGGGTCACCGGCAGGGCAGTGTGTGTGGACGTGTGGAGCTCTGCCTGGGCTGCGGCTGACTGCGGTGTCCGCGAGAAAGGTGAGCTTTTCGGACACTTATAGTATAACGCCACGGTGTGTGTGGATGGTGAAGCTCCGGCTGAGCAGCGGTTTATTTAATGTCCGCAAGAGTGAGGGTTAGGGTTCCCGGACACCTATCGTATAACACTATAAAGCGTGGCGCATCTCATATACAACATCGCTCGTTATAACACATCATACACAACGACGGTACTAAAAAAGTATCACAAAGTTGGCGTGGGTCGTAACCATGGGGATAACCCACCCCCCTCTTTCCTAAAACTCTCAACCCAAAACACATTATTTTAAATCTCATATTGTTCGAATCCAAGCTGAAACAGTGGGTTCACCAGCTCTTTAACAGAAACCTCACACCAACTTGGTCCATTCATAAATACTGTGTAACAACAACAAGGTGTTTTTATTCCTGAGTGTTTGGGAACGGAATAAGCGCAAGAGCAGCGTATGGAAAGTCCCTACCAAAACAGTTAGCCTAGCCGTTCGTGCTTAGTAGTATGGCTTAATGGAGGGGGTCAAAAAGGAGATTGGCATGCAACAACAAAAGAACATCCCCAACTTAATTCTTATTTAAAATCACATTGGAAAGTGAAAGTGGCTACCATCTTGGTTTACGAAACAGAGCACATGGTGCTCTTCTCTGAGCTGTGGGAGTCCAGGGAGCCATCCGGAGAGCCCAACTCCAGATGGGAGTGGCCATCCTTTAGGTTGTCCTTATAGTGGGACTGGCCACGGCACAAGGGACAAATAGCCAAATAATGCAAAGATACATTAGGGTTACTTGGTGAATCATTGATCTGCGCACTCTCAAAGCAAGGGTCAGATGAAGGCACATGCATGCATTTAACTATTCCATGAATATAAATATTCATGGAATAGACCCTTTTCTCAGAGGTGCCATCGTAGGACAAACACAAGTGTCGCTCATAACCCTAGTTATGAGTCTGCTGCTTTTATGTACCAGGGCACGGATCGCAGACTAAACTAGTTGAGATAAGCCTACTACCCGAGCCCTGGTACATAAAAGGGGAAGACCGATATTAGGTGTTATGAGCGACCCGTGTTTGTCCGACCCGACACTGGCTCCTTTGTGAAAAGGGTCTTTTATGTATACAGTAATGTTCCATTAAGTAGGGATCAAACTACCCTGGGTAGGCAGCTTCGCCTCAGCCACATCGCCACCCCCGGCGTACATGACGCTTGGTTTATTCCACATATACCAAAGTTACCAACAATTACAATTAAAGTGAAATTAAACAATAATTCTGGAGCGTTTCGATTTTGCGTTGTCAAGGGAACTTCTGGTCGATAGTTTTAATTGACCTATGTTGTTAATGTTGGACTTGTAGAGCATTGATTCATTGATATTATTGATATACCCTCGAGCAAATCTAAAAAACTCCATGTGTGTGGTTCCCCACTATGTTGTATTAAAATCTGCGCCCTTGGAAAGGGTGTCCTGTTATTTAAAAATTGTTATTGACCAATCAATATCAAGTATTTAAAACTGCTTTAGTATAACTGTGATTAACACCGTACTACACAGTATAGTAGACAGAGCTAAGCATGTCTCCAGTGTGTGTTCGGCTCACCTGCTGGACAGACAGCTTGTCCAAACGACCCCTCTCCAGGGACGTCTCCAGCGAATGGCCTGATATCTCCATCTTGATACGATGGGAGGGGATGGATTTGACTTCGACGTCGTCGTCGCCCGGTACCAGTGGGAAGACCTGGAGGGACGGAGGGGACGGAATGGCTCAAGGATCGATCAACTACAGATACATGGTCTTTTAAAACTGAGTTTCCTTGTAGGGACGGGAATCGGCACCTCACTATGCGATGTGTATCCCCCACCCTTTATTAATTTGATCCTTGATGACAGAAACCATGGGTTTGATCATGTATCACCATGTGACAGTCAATGTGTCTGATCCAAGAGCATGCTGGGAGCTGCCCTTACCTGGCCCTTGTCTCCCCCGGGGCCGTCCGAGCCCGGGTTAGCGGCCTTGTTGATGGCCTTGTCTATGGTCTGGGTCTCAAACTGGGGACACGCTGCCTGGGCGTTCCCGTCCTTGTCCCTCTTTCCATTCAGCCAGTAGGTCTCAATCTCCACGTTCCCCTGAAGGATGGCAGGAGATCGGCAAGCAAAATACATTTGAATACGATTGTATTTGTTGTTGTATTACTCAACAGGCTTGAATTGGGGAGGTGAGTAAACCCCTTGACACGTCGCTGTTCTGACTGCTGTCTAAGAAGCAAAACCAGGGCCACAACATGGACCGATGGACTCTCCCATCACCTAGAAGTTTATCTTGGTTAGTCTACGCTTGCAGTCCATGTCAGACAGTGTAATCTCGTTCGTCTCCGCTAGGACGTGCACAGAGCCTCTCTGTGTTGTGATTGGTGGGATATGGCCCCAGTCCCAGATCTGAATACAATTGATCTTCAAACGCGGATGAAATAATAAATAAATAACTCAAATTAACTCTTGTTGCTACGGCAACAGCGATAAAGACGTCCCCGCGGTGAAACCCCCCCCTGACCTTGATGGTGATGGTGCCCCTCCTCTCGAAGATGAAGTGGCTTCCCTTGAGGTGCTCGTAGGTGGCGCTGCTGAGCTGGATGTGCATCTCCTGCACAAGACAGACGCACACAGCTGGGGTGACCAGGTGACCTGCGGGACTTCACTGCGTTTTTATCCCTTGTCCCAAATATCGAGTTTTCTAGAATCCGGCTTATATCAAATGGCTGTGAGTTTGTTTTATGTGTCCCACATTGTTTTTTTTAATGCTTTTATTACAGAGATAGATAGGAAGGTATGCGAGATAGAGGGGGAGACATGCAGCAAAGGACCACGGGCAGGAATCGAACCCGGGTCGCTGCGGTAAGGACTAAGCCTAAATGGTACGCGCTCTACACGGTGAGCTACCGGGGCACCCCAATGTGTCCCACATTATTACACACACTGTGGCATGGTCCTGCTTATTGGCAAAGACGAGCACTGGGACTCACTTTAGGTTCTCCTCATCGATCAACTCAGTAAGCTCTTGCACACACGGACGCACAAACAAAAACACGCGTGCGCAAGCATGCACACACACACACACACGCACGCACGCAAGCATGCACACACACAGGCATGCACACACACATGCACGCAAGCATGCACACACACAGGCATGCACACACACACGCACGCAAGCATGCACACACAGGCATGCACACACACACGCACGCAAGCATGCATGCACACACACACAGGCACGCAAACACGCAAGCATGCATGCACACACACACGCACGCAAGCATGCATGCACACACACACAGGCACGCAAACACGCAAGCATGCATGCACACACACCCACACATATGCACAAACACACACACACACGTGTTTAGTTTGTTGGGATCAGGTCAGCCTACACCAGTGTGCAGCTGCCATCGCACACCCCCACTACCACGACGAGAGTAAAACACCCTCACATGCATTTCTTGGTGTAGCATTGACAATCAATCACGTCGGTTGCTGCGCCATGTTATGTAATCATATTGTTATTTGGTTCCGCAGCTTGCTATTTTCAATAGCAAGCCACACACACACACACACCCCACAAATGTTCCCACAAAATGAAAAATGTGCTCTCTGAAGTCCAAATCGGGTTGCCTATAGTTGAATTACCTCGATACCACGTTATACATAAACTAAGTACAAAAATTCAATATAGGTTTTTTAATATAATTGCTCCCCAAAAGTTAGTTGTTTTTACATCTGGTATAAGGCTGTACTACAATGTTATTACACATGCCTGTTGAACTGATGTATCTTGTCCAATGACATTTCTCCACACTCACGTAGCACAGTGATTGACAGCTAGCTTTGGTATTTGACGGATTCAAATATCGAAGGCGAAGCCCTGCCCTAGCCACCACGACAAACCCACACACCTTTAGAAAAGATTGTTTGGGTGTGAGGGCTCGTCTGCCTAAATCCATAGGATGTGGCCGAAGGTTGTTCTCCCGCCATGTTGCATGCTGGGTGATGCTGTACCTTGCCGTTGCTCTCCATGGCCGAGGCCGTGTGGACTGTGTCCCCATGGAGACCGTAGCGGGGCATCTTGTGGCCCACCACCCCCGCCACCACCATCCCAGAGTGGATCCCTGGAACCCGGACAGAACACCTCAGTCCAATCGGTCAGAGTGTGTGTGTGTGTGTGTGTGTGTGTGTGCATGCATGTGCATGTGCATGTGTGTGTGCATGTGTGTGTGTGCGTGCGTCTGTGCGTGCATGCGTGTGTGTGCGTGTGTATGTGTGTGCATGTGTGTGTGTGTGTGTGTGTATGTGTGTGCATGCATGTGCGTGCATGCGTGTGTGTGTGGGACCCTCACCAACACGGATCTGTATGTTGTTGCCGTTAGAGGGGTCCTTGAGGTGGTCTATTGAGCGCACCATGTCCAGGGCCATGTCACAGATGTTGTGGGCGTGGTACTTGGTCTTCTCTGGGGTCCCGGCCACGACCATGTAGGCATCACCGATGGTCTCCACCTGGGGGACGCAAAGCAAGGACGGACACAAACACGTTGGTGGGCAGCCCTCCACCTCAGCTTACCTTCTTGGCCTGAGAAGTCCCAAGGCATTTCTCTGATCACAACTCAAAGTGCAGTAGGTATGATTTGAGAGTGAAGAGCGAGAGAAAGCATAAAAAGGACACGTTTTTGAAACTTAACAACCCAAAAAACGCCCCCCTCCCTCCCTACGTTACTCCACCACTGAGAAGTGTTGGATTTCGCGCACCTGTGATTGACAGGCAAAATGGGTTAACCGATCCAATCAGGGAAGAGATGCTCTGATGAGTAAGAAATGAGCCGGGAGCGGTCTACAATTTAAATGGTCTCATGCAGAGGCAGGCACAATGAAGTCGCAATATTCTCACAGCGTATTATACACCTTAATAGCTGACGGATGGCCATGTCATTTCTAACAAATTACACTGAATGCTGAAATAATAGCTCTTACATTTTATCTACAGCACCTTTAAGAAAGTGTTATGTAGAACAAGTGTAAAACAATTGATGTCATTGCAACATTCAACGGAGCATGATTATTAAAGCACAACACTGTGGAATATAAGTGGAAAAACAAGGGGTAACAAAAAGCAGGTATCAAAACAAAAGAGACATAGAGGCCTGCACACCTTGAAGACGCGATGCTTCTCGCTGAGCGTGTCGAACAGCGTGTACATGGTGTTGAGCATGGACACCACCTGCATGGGCGTGATGTGGCTGCAGATGCGAGTGAATCCGACCACGTCGCTGAACAGAATGGTCACATCGGGGAATACCTAGAGCGGGCAGAACAGTGTTGCAGGTGAACGGGCTGGGGGTGGGTGAATGAGTAGATGGGAGACGAAATTAAAGTTGGCAGTTAGAGTTAAGACAAGCATGAGCTGTTGTCTAATGAGCTGTGGTGCCCTATAAGGAAGTCATTTTAGAGAGCAACCAAACCACAGGAACAGCACCCCCCTCTGGTGAAAGGCATGCAATTATCACTAAAGTGTTGTGCTGATGTAACAAGCCCTTAATTAGCACCAGGTTGAACCAATCAGGTTCAACTGCAGCAATTCCGCTGCCCTCCGTTTCCTCTGAGCGTTTTTTCTGTGTGATTGTAATTGCACTGATTCTGGATTGGACTCTTAACTACCCTATCCCTGATGTGCCTTGCCCTGACCTCGCACGTGTTGACGGCCGGCTCTCCTTTGCGCAGCCTCTTGGCGACAGGCTTGGGGATCATCCTGTACAGGAGGTCGTCTGTCTTCTTCATCTCGTAGTCCAGCATCTTCATGCTCTCCTCCAGCTTACTGGACTTCTTCTGCTCCTACACTCACAAGGGCCGGCAGGGAGAGAGGAAGTGTTGTGTTGGAGCACTGTAAGTGTGCGTGTGTTAATGTGTGTTGGGTGTGTGTGTGTGTGTGTGGTACACACACACCGTGTGTGTACCTGTATGAGAGCTCGTTTGAGCTCCTCAGACTGCTGTGTGCCAGCCAGCACTAGGTCTCTGCTGGAGTCGTGCATGCTCAGGTCATTAATATACAGACCCGTCTTGAACATGGCACTCAGACTCTCCATCCTACACACACACACACACACACACACACACACACACACACACACACACACACACACACACACACACACACAC
>JAOPJO010000002.1:20934522-20946272 GCA_027123675.1 Molva macrophthalma
TCTCTCTCTCTCTCTCTCTCTCTCTCTCTCTCTCTCTCTCTCTCTCTCTCTCTCTCCCCTCCTCTCTCTCTCTCTCTCTCTCTCTCTCTCTCTCTCTCTCTCACCTTTAGGATCCTGTCATAGCCATACTTCCCTACGAACCCCAGGAAGTACACGCCCCAGGAGTTCATCAGCTCATTGTAGGGGGTTCCTGTCACCCCGCTGGCCGCCTTGGCAATGCGGGGAATCACACTCTCACTGTACACCTGCATGACACACACACACACACACACACACAAACGAGATCAAGTCATTTGATGTATAATTGTATGTTCCAGTCAGTTAGTCGACCGGAGTCCGTGAATGTGCGTCGCTGTTCGCGACACGCGTCTATTCTAACGTGAAGAATAAAGTGTTAAAACACCCGCCCATGTAGACACACACGCTCACAGAACCTCGCCTCAACCTCATTTCAAAATTCCTTCACCTATAACATATATAAAACAATTAACGTTAAAAAAACAAATGATCACAACGCTGATGACGCCTTTGAGGCCTGCGAAGCTTCGCTGCTGCAGCACGGCGGGCCTGTACGCGCGGAAACCCCACCTGATGGGTGACGAAGGAGTGGAGCCGGACGTCGGCCCTCTCTCTGACCAGCTTCCACACGTCGTCCCCGTACGACTCCTTGATGAAGTCGTGGAGACTCTCGCACAGCAGCCCGTACATGACTCCTCCAGATCAGCTCCACGCCGCGCGTTCTGTAACTGTCCTCCAATAGGACACCAACCACCCACCCCCCCGACCCCAATAATAATTAGGTTTTCATTGCGTTCACCAGTGCTTTTTTTGCTCTCAAAATCAAGCCTCGAGCATCAAGCCCTCTCTATACATCTATTTGCACATTAGTCGGTACTGCGTCTGTTATTCCTGCGGTTCTGGTTCCTGTACGCTACCTGCTGAGGTCGGGCCGTCTGTGCTCCCTCTGCCGAGCCGCGCCAACAGAGTTTCATCCGTAGCGGCCCGGCTGGATGGGTTTTAAAGGCGCTGCAATTACACCGAGCCCTTGAGTCTGAACGAGGGTCCGTCTTTTGTCTCCCCGTGTCAGCTGTCACGGCCTGGTGATCCTGTTCCTCCACCCATGTGACAGGAACACACTGCAGCCCACTGAGACCCAGCTCTCAAACACAGATGGCTGGCGGCGTCAAGGGCTTCAATTATACCCTGCTCAAGGAAGTACAAAAATAACGTCTAATAGGAAAAATATCCCAATTTTGAGTGGATTTAATTTCGAAATTGTGACTTTACAACCTCTATGTGAGCCAGAGGAATATTAGTATTTTTAATGTTTACTGAAACCTATCAAAGGAAGCGCTCTGTTCAAAGAGCCATGGTCCTAATTCTTCACTTTTACTCTTCACTCCCAAAACAAACTTGACTATATTGGCCCTGTAACTATATTCCGTTACAGAGACGCTTCGGTGTGTATGGTGATTACTGTGCCTTCTCTGAGACGACTTGTGGTCTCATGCAAACACAGAGAAAGAGAGAGATGGTGTGTGTTTTTGGAACAGGGCAAGTGCGAAAATCAATATCCAATCCCCATAAAGAAAATGTCTTTTTTTCCCCCTCTGGGCCACTGCTGAGCTCCATGAATGAGCGTCCGCAGGGGGTAATATTGAGCCAGACTTAAAATCAGTTTGGGAAAAAAATGTGCAACGAAATGTTGAAGAAAAGGTCATTTCTCCCGGTGAGGGCCATAGATTCACTCCAAGAGAGAGCTTTTATTCTGAAACACAAGCGAGATGGCTTCGCAGCAGTCGCTGTTTGGAGTCTGCCAAACGATGGCGTTAAACCATGACAGAATGCACTCTTTGAAATCGTGTCACAATTCCCCACCAGACAGAAGGATGGTGCTGTGTCGTAACATAGCACAGAGACAGAGCAGGTGTCAAGGCAATCTCCCACGGTCAAATAGATGGAGCATCGTGGTGTGTGTGTATGTTGTTTTTTTTGTGTGGGCCTCTAAACAAAACAACAGCTGCAGAATCTTAACAGAGATACAGATACCACACCCACACAAACACACTCACACACGCACACACACAAACACACACACACAAATGCACACCCATAAACATACATGGTGTCATATTTTTATTATCATGGCATGGGTGTAATCTTTATACTTATCCCTCCCCCAAGTCTCCTTTAATAACCCCCTTGCTACACACACACACACACAACACTCTGACACACACACACACACACAGACTCTCCCTCTCTCCGTCATCGCCCTGGTTCCCCTGCTAAAATAGTGGGTGAGGTAAGTGCACCAAGCATCTCTGGAGGTGGGCTGTACAAGCCACCCCATCACTGGCCCTTACTGGCCGAGCAGGCAACGGGGGCCCCTCAGCCTCACTGTAGGGGGGGAAAACCTCAAATAGGACCTGTAGACGAGAGCCATACACACAAACACACACACACACACACACACACACACACACAGAAGATACAGGTACGTGTATATGTTGTCTTTGGGTCATGCTTCTAATGGTTACTAGATAACATTGTATTTAACTGACTAGAATTGTTCATGTTACATGTATTTCATGTGGCTCATAGTATTTCATATCACATGTGAATTTCCTAGAGATTACAAACTTTATTTTCCTCACAGGAACGTCTGCTGGTCACAGTGATAACATATTATTACTGATATTACGGAGAGTCGCTGTGTACACAATTCTATTTCAAGCTCAATATGAGATTGAAAACTGTCTGTGCGTGTGTTTTCTTAATGCTTGTGCAGCCGAGGCTAATAAAGATGATGATGATGCAGTTGGGGCCTGACGAGCAGACCAAGCACAGGATGCAGCAAGCCAAGGCACTTTGTAACGAAGTCAGGGGAGGTAAGTGACAGACAGCCCTGCCTCCACCTTGTGCTGCAGGTGTTGGGCTCGTTCCAGAGCACCCTATGGATTGATACATGGCTAAGAAAAGCACCTAAGCGATCAATTGTTATGAATATTTTAAAAGGAGGCACAGAGCTCAATGCCCCCTTGTGCTCCCGCTATCTTTCAACTGGAAACCATGGCAACTTAACCACTCTTAAAAGAGAGTCGATCTGGCACCAGAAGAGAGAGAGCGTTGAGCAGCATGCATCTCTGCTTCCTCCGGTAGTTTGCTGTCTGAACCTTAGTGGCACCGCATGCTTTGAAGACAGGGTTTGGATTGGCAAAAAACAAACGTAACCCTTAGCCTTATTAAAGGCAACTTGCAAAGGCTTGAAATTCCCATAGCCCCTTGGTGAACAGAGTGCCTTCATCCAAAGAGCCTATTAATACACCCTTACCCATGCATCGCCTGGATGTCAATAAACATTGCATAACAAACATCATTCCCCCCCGCCCCCCACCCCCAAGTCCTTTCTCTGTCAGGGATTAAGTCTTTCATACAGACACACTCATTTGACTCCAGACCAAAGAAATGTACAAATAACGAATAAATAGTAATGATGGTACTCTTGGGTCGATTGTGTTATTTGTCTTCTTTTTGAAGCCATCCAACATACAGAGATGTAATTTGCCCGAGACAAACAACAACTACATCGAGTGAGGATTTCAACAGCTTAGTGCGACCACACTAGTCTGGGTAAAAGTGCAATTACTTTGGTTCTTTCATAACGGAACCCATCTGAACATTCAGATTCATTTCCTGTATGACCGTGCCTGTACCCAGCCCATCAGGTCTATCTGAGGTCTATCGGGTTCAAACCTGCGTCGGAATATAGAAATCCAAACATTTAAAATATAGAGAATTGTTTTCTATATCCCCCCCAAAAAAAATGTATATGAGGAATCTCTCAATTTTGGTCTAAATTGTTCAATAAAATCAGTGTAAAAATAGTGTAAAAAAACTGCACCTTTCGACGTCATTTTTTTTCGACATGTTGCCACATATTCTAAACCTTGTGATACCATTTCTTTTTTCTGAATCGTCATCAATCCACCCTGGACTCCCTCCCTGGACGCCACCCTGCACCCGCGCCGCCCTGCACCCGCGCCAGGGGGCCTGAACCTGGGGCAGAAGAGCAGCGTTCCCATGGACGTCATGCTGGAGGAGCTCCAGCTTCCGTCCAATCGGGGCTCACGCATGTTCCAGGAGAGGCAGAAGAGGGTGGAGCGATTCACCCTGGAGGACGCCGCCAACGGCAGCAACACAGGCAACTTTGGCAAAGTAAACACAGACCTACAGTCCCCCCTCGGTGGAGGGGGGGGGCCCATGCACACAGATCCCCATTAGGACACATATCAGTTCTCATTTTACCGAAAGCTACACTGCACCGCCCGTATCCAAATCTACCCGTCCGCCAGACACACACGCACTGCGCGTTAGCAGCTTGTTGGTGTGTCGGACACATAAGATGGATGCTCTCTCTAGAGGCCCCGGTGGGACCTCACAGACCTCACCGTCCGGCCCCGGAGTTTCCAGTCTCCTTTTTCTGCCGTGCTAGTATTCTGGAACCCGCATCCCGATAGGAACGGAGGCCTCTAGCCGATCGTATACAAGCGCATGCACAAATGCGGCTTTTCAAGTGCCTCGGTCATAATCTCAATGTCGTAAGAGGGCCTCGAATACACACCGTGTTGACTTGCAGTTTACCTCAGAGGATTAGGGGGGCCCACATCCATGGGCCTCGAAAGGGGAGAGTGAGAGAGCTAAAGAGCTATCCAAGGAAAACTGTGGCGCACACCAATTATAAACAACATGGTGTAGGCGGCAAGCCCGTTTGTTGTGTTCATCTCCAGGTGTGTCCGTAGCCATGTCGACTCACCCCCTCTTCCCAGGTGCTTCCACCTCAGCCTATCCCAGAACCCCAGGCAGGGAAGGACAACATGCTGTCCCCCATGGTCGGTAAGCACAGCCTGGTCCTCAACCTACAGAAGTCTATAGCAAAGAAGGGCAACCCTGAAGTCCTTGCTCCAGGTAAATGGCCGGAGATAGGGGGGAGGGCACTGGCTGTCTTGGGAGACTTAACTCACCGCCATGCCTGCACTAGAGCCACGCCCACGCCTGTAGACCACAGAGCCACAGCTTGAGTGTAAGCTTGGGGATTGGCCCCTTCCCTTAATATGCTGGTATTACGCACTTTAACATTTGAATTATACAGTACACTACTTTGGTGGTAGCTCTCAGGAGGGTTGTGTCGAGATTTGATGTGAATCTTAAGCAACACAACACAGCTTGATCTCAAGCTTTCCAGTACAATACATACAAGCCGATATTACATGCATTTACTACTACTAATTACTAATTACTACTACAAATGACTAATTACTACTATAAATTGTGGCCTGGAATAACATCACATCACTGGTACTCATGATCACCTTTTTCCCATTTCATCTCCCACCAGGGTACTCTGGTCCTCTTAGGGAGGTCCCTTGCGAGAGGTTCAACTCTACAGTCATCCCCAGGTCCTACAGCTCCCCGTGGAGGGAAGGTGTGGGAGGTGACCAGCAGATGCTGGCCGCCCTGACTGAACGGTTGCCCCAGCCCCCGGAGCCTCCCACCCTCAGGTGTTTCAACAGGTAATGCTATGATGGCCCTTTTGCACATACGCTTTCATTCGAATTGGTCTTTTTTTTTTTGACATTGCACCACAAAATGCTCAGTGAAGTTAAACAACTAATCCTTATTAAGAAGGCTAATGTATTCACTCTGTGATATTACAGCTCGGTGCTTCGTTGCGTGTCAAGCACAGGCTTTGGAGAATCCGCCTCTAAATAGAGGCGCAGATGTCTAAATGATGAAGCCTTTTGCAATTATTTGTTAAATTAAGGTTCCCTCGGATCCATGTTTCCGCTGTTTGAAAACCAATCCAGTTGCTGGCTTTGCACCCCCTCGGACTGTGGTTTTGTGACGGCTATTTTAACTCTGGCCTTGGTAAGATGATCTGCAGGGAGTCTGCATGCCTTTCACCTCCCTTAAGATAAGACGACTCAAGGAGGGGAGTTGTCTTGTGACACCAACGAGGCTGTGGATAACAACAGGCTCGGCCAACTATTGGGAAATAGAATAAAATGAAGAGATAGAGGCAGAAAGAGAGATTCTTCCAAAAAACTGCGGACCGTTTTTTGGTGTGGGATTGTCAGTAAGTGTTCATCCAAGGAAGGATCTCTATACACATCTAAATATCGTTGATCTAATGAAATGATCTAGATTTAATTACATCTTACCACAACTTCTAGACAAACTTTGTGCCAAATAGGGTTGGTGGAGCTTAGCACACCCTCCTACCATTACCACTTCATCCTAATCATGAGTCACCCTGAATCCCACGGTTATTTTAAACTCTAACAGGACTTGGTTAGTTACAGCCTTCAGATACACAACTGGAAAATGTGTGTCATTTAAAGCCATCCATTTAAAGGATAGTGTGAAGAATATTGTACACACGATATATGTATATATTTTCATCATTTACATCCTTTTTTTCGAAGGTAACATGCTGCCAATTCGTAAGCAGACCTTTCTGCGTTTCATTTCCAGATCAGCCCTGCCGTTTGGAGGTCCAATGGCCAGCAAGAGGGTGATCCCAGTCATTAGCTTTGAAGCACTGGAAGCCCAGAACCTGCCGAGCATCAGCCGTAACTGCATGTCTCTAAGGCCCAATTTTAACAGAGCACCAAAGGGTTGGGGCATGGACTACTGCCCTGAGTCCTCCGAACTGTGAAGAGGCCCTCTTCTAATACGACACTTACAGGGATCTTTGAAAGTGTCCTGAAGCACTGACAAAGACTTGCTACTCTGCTCATCCCGCCTCTTCATAAATGGCTGCTGTGCTTTTGGATGTGTGCTGCGCTCTAAAAGGTCATGTCAATGACTAAGCAGTCTGCTAATGGATATCAAAAGGTTATTAAATCCATTCGAAACCGTCATTGCCAAATTTAGGTCCATGAAGAGAACTGCCGAGGCCACCAGTAGGGAAATGACTCCCTTTTTCCTTCTAGCATTGTGATACCACCATGAGCTTGTGCGATAGCGGTGGTTTCCCAAGGCTACCTGTTCATGCTACACTTATAACAATCATAGACTTTAACACGATTATCTGAACTGCCTACTGCCATCTCCATTTTCCAGAATATATTCTGGTTTTGCACAAGGTACAAACTAATTATAAAAGGAATACTCATAAATGACTAGATGGGGTTGTTTAATGATGAAAAATACAAATAAACATTACATTAAACAAAGTTTCATGGAGTAATAATATTGTGTCAAAGAATTTAAAAAAACGACAATCAAATCAACAAGAGGAAAATGTTTCACGGTGATAATTTGCACAATGACAGACACAACTCATGTAAATAGAATGGCAGCGATTGAAGAAGCCCTTTAAAGCCAGAGGAATCCTCGAGGGTTAACATCCTGGCCGGATCGAGAAGAGAGCAGTGGCAGTAATTAACCAATATAATCCTCAAAGTTCCCGTCCCGTTGTGTTTCCAACAGGGGTTTAATTAGGTGGACGTCTCGTAACTTTCTGCTAGTAAATCATTCTGAGGGTGGGTACCGCTTCAGCCCGTTTCAGAGAACGGCAAAGAAGCACCGACTATAGCATGGCACCAATCCAAAGAAAGCCATCCCCCTCTTCACAAGGCATCCCAGAGTATCCCTCAGACATTCCATCCCCCCCCCACGGAGTAAAAGTGAAACCCTCTTGAACCCTCGTTGTTTTCCAGGTGGGTCGGGCGACGGACAGGAATGACGAGAGTAGAGGTTGGCCGTGGCCACTAGTCGCCGTGACGCGCCCCATGAGCGGCATGGGCTCCCATGCGCTGGGGGTCCTGAGATGGGTAGTGGATGTGCCCCGGAGGCCTCATGCCCATCGGGGGGGGCATGGGAGGTGCCATATGGCCCATGGGATGGAACATCGGGGGTCCGAAACCTACGAGAACAAAGCAACATTTTAAGGAGGAAAATCGGAATTGTACGAGACATGATCTCATTCTACGATAAACAATACGACACATTAAATAACCATGGATTAACATTAGTTAATGCAGTAATAAGCTTTCTTATTCTCTAACCCCATTCAATAATGAGTTGACTTAACTGACTGTCCGGTTTTTGTTGGTTAACTTACTACTGCATTAACTAATGTTAATTAACGGATAATTACTGTACCCTTACTGCAAAGTGTTACCAGCCAAACCTGTACCTGGAGGGGGAGGGTTGATGCCGGGTGGGGGGGGCAGAGCGATGTTCATGACAGAAGAGGTTCCCGGGTCCAGGTTGAAGTAGTTTGCTGGAGCCTCTTCGTCGAGAGCTGGTGGAGGAGGGAGAGCTGTGGCGGAGAGAAAGTCAATAGTTTTAGCACATCAAAGTTTAATTAATAACAACTCTGTTTGTGTCTACCATGCGACTTCTCAATTACCTTTCTCAGCAGGTTGTATACAAAAGAATCCATGTATTGATTTTTGCATTTCTACACCTAAGAATAAATGTTTTCCTTTGCCATCTATTTTAGTACATACTTTGTTTTATAAATAAATAAAGGGATGTTTCCTAGTGCACACAAGGCAGGTCCCTTGACGGCACCGACAAGTGAGGTGGAGACCTGGCGTTACATACTCACCTCCAGGCAGTCCTGGTACAGGGTCCAGCCGGGTGCCCATCTCACTGACTCCCTCCTTGATGGATTCTTTCCCTCTAGCTGCCTGGGACCTGGAGAGGAGGAAACAGACCGTCAGAGGAGTTGCACTCAAAAACATGAATGGCATGACCCACTTTAACATTCCATCTGCCAGTCACTATTAGGGTTCCAAACATGACACAATGTTTACTGCCAACACCACACCCTGCCACAGCCACTCCTCCTACATATACTGTCCAAACAGAACCTGCTTACAAAGCAGGTGTCCACATGGGCAAGTCACTCACCTGCCCCACTTAACCGTCAGCCTGCGTCCGTTGAGGATGAGCTTGTTGAAGGACTTCTCGGCGGCCGACTCTGCGGCCTGCCGTGTTGCGAACTGAATGAAGGCGCACTGCTGTCTCTGGACTATGGTGATGGTGCGGATTTCACCAAACTGGTAGAAATGGTTCCTACAGAGGAGACGGCGCAGGCCAAAGTGTGAGCAACAATCTCTACGGTACAAATGAGTTTAAGAAAAAGAATATGACGTGAACATATTCAAAATAGCCCAATAGAAACGTGGCGCATACTTGAGCTCTGTGTCAGTCACGGTGTCTCCCAGCCCCCCTATGTACAGGGTGGTGATGCTCTTGTCCTCCGGGGCGTCCAAGCGGGGCATGGTGGAGGCGCGCTTCAGCAGCTTGTCAGCCACCGGGTCGTTGATGCCATAGTAACGGTCCTTGATGTTCTGGTCAGCCAGGGGATCGTCTGGGTCCGTGGGCTTCTCGTGCCTGTTTGCAAGTACCAGAATCAGTCAGTAGGCAAATAAACACTGCGTTAACACCAGTACAATAGTTGCATAGGTTGCCCCAGCCAATGCATAGTTCATGCATTGTCAAATCTCAAGAAAGAGCTATTCTGTTGAATGGCTTGAAGGTGGCTTGAAGTGCGCTGTATTAAATAAAACTATATTGATCCACATTTTAAAAAAAAGAAGAAAAAAAAGTACAATGGTATCTATCCATACCACAAGGCTTCCCTTGACACACACAGCAAGTTATTACATAGGCATGGCAAGCAGTCACCTGTATGGGCACTCCTCGCCTCTCTTACACTCTCCCTTCACCCAGAAAGAGCAGATGTGGGGTCTGTTCCGCTTATAGTACGGTGTGGTTCGGGCTAGTTTCAGCAGCATGTCACTCGAGCTGGGGGCTTTGCCCAACAGGCCCACCGGCCGTGTCCCATCAGAATTGGCAATCTGGGAAAATGAAGGCAGAGCATAACATGACGACTGAATCAAAATTCAGTCCGCTTCAAAATGTAATATATACATTATAACTACTGGGATAGAATGATTCTTTTTTTTTTATGTGTTCCCGTTGGCAGTGCCTGGGGACGTACCTCTCTCTCCATATTCTGTGTGTAGTACTCTTTGTTGACATCAGATTTTGGCACCTCATCTTTGACAGCAAGCCCCGTGTCTCTGACCTGGATGGGAAGACCTGCAGAAAGCCAAATATTCTGTTCATTTACTAATCCAACATCACTGGCCCACAATAACAACGGCATTCATTAACAGCTTGGACGTTCGACCAAATCCTCGTACCGTACTCCAGGTCCAGGAGGCATGTCTGACAAACATTCTTCATTTTGCTACATGTCTGGCAGACCTCGGTCTTCTTGAAACGCATGCGTGTGCCAGGACACCAACGGAATACTGTGAAGGGGCGGGCACATATCTGGGAACAGAAAGACGTGTTAGCTTCCTACTTTTGAGTTTTGTGTTGAGGTGGTTGTTTAGTGAGGAACAATTGAGAAAATAAAAATAGCTGGTAATGGTTAAAAAAAAAAAAAAAAAAAGGGTACCTTGCATTCTTTGCCATACTTCTCCTTTGTCTGTAAGAAAGGGTGAACACACTTTACCTCATGCAACAAGGGCAGCATAGTTTCAGAGCTCCATAACATGTTATTTTAGATAACCAATGGAAAACACTCACCATTCGAATGTAAGGGTTCTCCCCCAGACATGTTTGACATAGGATTGGGAAGTCCTGGGAATAGAAGGACCACAATTGGTTTACAAACAACTAAATCAACACTACTACGTGGTTACTACGTTTAGTGTTGGGTGGTGATTACAAGAATATCACTGTTTACATTGCATACACAAGATCCGATCCATACCCTCCTAACAGGGTAATCTATTGGAAATGTGCTTTCAGCCCTTTTACATTAACCATCCGATTATTAATGAATGTGCTGACAGTTAGGGAACCTGATTGCAGGTTTAGGCCGACAAACTATCATTTCAGCGGAGCTTTTTATTTTCGGGAAATATGTCTTAACTAATTATTATACAATTCAATTTCCTTTCTTTTAATAACAGGATTTATGTAGTAACACATAATTGAAAATAGCAGCCACGCTTCCGCTCGCTAACTTTAGCTAGCTTCGTTCTCCGTCAAATCAATACCTATGATAAGATATGAGCGTATTGACTTAGACTGAGATTTATCAACATCTAATTATATAACTATGATATGATTATACGTTTCAGGCCATATCTCAGGTTAATAAAACATACCGCGTCTTCCCAATTCTGTCTATTGTACGTGTTAGCTCCCAGGGACGTCGCCATTTTAACACACTGACACAGGAACAGAGAAGCGGGTCAAACAACGAGACGGAAATCACATCATTTCCAATGTCCTGTAGGCCAATTGGATTTGAGCATTACTTAATCGTCACGTCCGCTCAAGCTACGGAATATATTTTGGGTCTAAAAGTGAGGATTTTTAAAAAAAAAAACAATTCACAACTCAATTGCACGTGTTTTATGGCTTACCTTGTATATATTAATGACAACTTATTAAATCTCTCAGCCAAAACCACATAGGATTATCCATAGCCTGTACATTTGGTATGGGATGTTGGACATGTAAATAACCGTGTTTAATTGTGTTTTATTTAATTACTGATGTATTTGGTAATTTGTATGTCGTAAATGTTTTTATTTAATGCACTTTGATGTGTTCACTCAAAGAGAGAGAGAGAGAAACTCTCTCTCTCTCTCTCTCTCTCTCTCTCTCTCTCTCTCTCTCTCTCTCTCTCTCTCTCTCTCTCTCTCTCT